>JARBWK010000011.1:119891410-120048910 GCA_030556195.1 Anolis apletophallus
TCTAAATTCAATTCATCTATTTTTTTTCTATCTGCCTATCAATTCACCCATTTGGTCTATCTAACTAAATTCATTCATTCATTCTATTTATTCATCTATTTTTCATCTGCCTATCAATTACCCATTCATTCATTTCCATTATTCATCTAATCATCATTTTTCATCTGCCTAATAATTACCCATTCATCATTTCCATTCATCTAATTATTCATTATTTTTCTATCTGGCCTATCAATTACCCATTCATTTATCTATCTCATCTATCTATCTATATTTATTCATCTATTTATTCTATCTGCCTATCAATCAATTCTATCTATCTTTCATCTATCTTTTCCATTCATCTATTTCATTCTCTTTTTCTATCCGTCCAATCAATCAACGTCCATTCATTTATTCATCTATTTGGTCTATCTATCATCTATCTATCTACCTACCTACCTACCTATCTATCTACCTACCCATTTATATCTATCCATCCACCCATCCATTTATCTATCCATCCATCCATCGACAGTATTTACATTCCGCCATTCTCACCCCGCAGGGGACTCAGGGCGGATCACAATGCACATGGCAAACATTCAATGCCATAGACACACAACATATATATAGACAAACACAGAGGCAATTCAAGCTTCGTGATGGTATGCTTCAACCCCCACACCCCGGGGAGCTGTCGCCACGGTCCACTTGTGACACCGAGCCCTTTTGATGGAGTACTCATTCTTCGCCCGCTGCTGATATTTTAATGGTGTCATAAATTAGTTAAATTAGCCTCCCAGCATAAGCGGTACCTAAATATCCTACTTGACAGATGCAACTGTCTTTCGGGCTGCAAAGGTCAACAGCAAGCTAGACAAATGGTCAGGAGCTTACTCCGACCTAGGGCTAGCTTTGAACTCATGATCTTTCGGTCAGTGGTGATTTAATGCTGCTGACTCCTAGCCAGCTGCGCCACAGCCCCATCCCCTTGGCTGTTAGGAATTGTGGCGGGAGGGCCGAAGCTGGCCCGTGCCCGCACAACCTTACCTTGGGTCAAGGCAATGGGGCCAAAGTAGTTGGTTTCCATCACTTTCCTGTCGACTCACCACCGCTCTCCGCGACAGAGCTCGGTGACTGATCCCAGCGTTGCTGATCAAGACGTCCACGTGATCCACGCACTTCAGGATCTCTCCGCTGCACTCACGACCGCCTTGATGTCCGAGAGGTCAAAGATGACCGTGATGCTGGTGCGGCTGTTACAAGGAGAGGGACTGTTGGAAGGAGCAACCTTCTCAAAGCCCTACTACCATTTATTGGGCTAATGTATATATTTTTTACATTTTTTACATTTCCAAAATCCTGGGGCACACCACCAACCACAATGACACAAAACGACACTCTAACACAGTCATACGTATAGTTAATATGTTTTTAAATGTATTTGTACACTCAGAGTGAAACCTGGGCCTGTTTCGATGAACACAACATAGATATCCTGGCAGGAATGGAGAAAGACACAAACTTCCCACACAGAACTCCCATAACCAAGAGAAAATACTATAAGGGTTTGGTGGGCATTGACCTTTGGGTTTTGGAGTTGTAGTTCACCTATATCCAGAGAGCACTGTGGACTCAAACAATGGATCAGGACCAAACTTGGCACTGATACTCAATATGCCCAAATGTGAACACAGATGGAGTTTGGGGAAATAGACCTTGACATTTGGGAGTTACAGTTTCTGGGATTTATAGTTAACACACAAACAAAGAGCATCCTGAACTCTTGCAACAATGGATGTGAACCAAACTTGGCATGATACTCAATATGCCCAAATGTGAACACAGATGGAGTTTGGGGGAAATAGACCTTGGCGTATGGGAGTTACAGTTTCTGGGATTTATAGTTAACACACAATCAAAGAGCATCCTGAACTCTTGCAACAATGGATGTGACCCAAACTTGGCACTGATACTCAATATGCCCAAATGTGAACACAGATGGAGTTTGGGGGAAATAGACCTTGACATTTGGGAGTTACAGTTTCTGGGATTTATAGTTAACACACAAACAAAGAGCATCCTGAACTCTTGCAACAATGGATGTGAACCAAACTTGGCATGAATACTCAATATGCCCAAATGTGAACACAGATGGAGTTTGGGGGAAATAGACCTTGACATTTGGGAGTTACAGTTTCTGGGATTTATAGTTAACACACAATCAAAGAGCATCCTGAACTCTTGCAACAATGGATGTGAACCAAACTTGGCATGAATACTCAATATGCACAAATGTGAACACAGATGGAGTTTGGGGGAAATAGTCCTTGACATTTGGGAGTTACAGTTTCTGGGATTTATAGTTAACACACAAACAAAGAGCATCCTGAACTCTTGCAACAATGGATCTGGACCAAACTTGGCACTGATACTCAATATGCCCAAATGTGAACACAGATGGAGTTTGGGGGAAATAGTCCTTGACATTTGGGAGTTACAGTTTCTGGGATTTATAGTTCACACACAAACAAAGAGCATCCTGAACTCTTGCAACAATGGATCTGGACCAAACTTGGCACTGATACTCAATATGCCCAAATGTGAACACAGATGGAGTTTGGGGGAAATAGACCTTGACATTTGGGAGTTACAGTTTCTGGGATTTATAGTTAACACACAAACAAAGAGCATCCTGAACTCTTGCAACAATGGATCTGGACCAAACTTGGCACTGATACTCAATATGCCCAAATGTGAACACAGATGGAGTTTGGGGGAAATAGACCTTGGCATTTGGGAGTTACAGTTTCTGGGATTTATAGTTAACACACAAACAAAGAGCATCCTGAACTCTTGCAACAATGGGTGTGAGCCAAACTTGGCACTGATACTCAATATGCCCAAATGTGAACACAGATGGAGTTTGGGGGAAATAGACCTTGACATTTGGGAGTTACAGTTTCTGGGATTTATAGTTAACACACAAACAAAGAGCATCCTGAACTCTTGCAACAATGGGTGTGAGCCAAACTTGGCACTGATACTCAATATGCCCAAATGTGAACACAGATGGAGTTTGGGGGAAATAGACCTTGGCATTTGGGAGTTTCTGGGATTTATAGTTAACAGTCCTGAACTCTTGCAACAATGGATTTGGACCAAACTTGGCACTGATTAACAAATGTGAACACAGATGGACAAAGACAGTTTCTGGGATTTATAGTTAACACACAAACAAAGAGCATGAACTCTTGCAACAATGGGTGTGAGCCAAACTTGGCACTGATACTCAATATGCCCAAATGTGAACACAGATGGAGTTTGGGGGAAATAGACCTTGGCATTTGGGAGTTACAGTTTCTGGGATTTATAGTTAACACACAAACAAAGAGCATCCTGTACTCTTGCACCAATGGATCTGGACCAAACTTGGCACTGATACTCAATATGCCCAAATGTGAACACAGACATTTTAGATGGGGATATAATGGAGGCATCCATCTTGGGTTCTCATTTCCAATAGGGGGCGTGACTAAGTGCGGCCTGGAGGGAAAAGGGGGCGAGGGGTAAGTTGGCTGGTAGAGAGGGGGGCAGCTAATCCTGGGAAAAGGAAAACACGGTGACATACTTTGTTGCCTGGAGGCATCCTTTGTTCCGGAGTCGTGAAAGGATGCCTCCAGGCAACAACAGCCAGGCTACCTCTATGCAAAAACCCTCATAAGTATTCATGAAGTTGCAAAGTCAATCAGTGACGGGTTTTTGCATAGAGATAGCTGACTGTTGCCTGGAGGCAACCTTTGTTTGAGTCGTGAAAGGATGCCTCCAGGCAGCAACGGCCAGGCTACCTCTATGCAAAAACCCTCATAAGTATTCATGAAGTTGCAAAGTCAATCAGTGAGGGGTTATTGCATAGAGATAGCCTGACTTTGTTGCCTGGAGGCAACCTGTTCCGAGTCGTGAAAGGATGCCTCCAGGCAACAAAGTCAGGCTATCTCTATGCAAAAAAACCCTCATAAGTATTCATGAAGTTGCAAAGTCAATCAGTGAGGGGTTTTTGGATAGAGATAGCCTGACTTTGTTGCCTGGAGGCATCCTTTGTTCCGGAGCCGTGAAAGGATGCCTCCAGGCAACAACGGCCAGGCTACCTCTATGCAAAAACCCTCATAAGTATTCATGAAGTTGCAAAGTCAATCAGTGAGGGGGGGTTTTTTTGCATAGAGATAGCCTGATTTTGTTGCATGGAGGCATCCTTTGTTCCGGAGCCGTGAAAGGATGCCTCCAGGCAACAACGGTCAGGCTACCTCTATGCAGATACTCTCACTGATTCGACTTCGCAGATACATGTGTACTCAATGTTAATCATTGAGACTTACGTTCTTTGCGGGATCGGCGGTGGCGGAGAGTTCCATAGAGGTCCCAAGCCTCTCCCCATTCCGTCCACACAGCACCAGTTTCGAGCCGGCAGCGTGGAAAGCCTTGGCACACTCTGAACAAAGGAGGAAAGAGTCGGGGAAACAAACAAGCAAACACAGAATCATGAAGTTGGAAGAGACACCAAAGCACAACCAAGAAGGTCGCCCTCCCCATTGCAAGCGTCAACATCCCCTCCGGTGAGCCAGAGATTAGAATAATAACAATAACAACAACAACAACAACTTTATTTATATCCTGCCACCATCTCACTAAGGGGATTCAGGGAAGCTTACAAATTAGTAGTTATTAGTAATTTGTAAATAGCAATTATTATTACTATTGTTATTGTTATTACTAATAATCTATTATATTGTTGTGATTATTATTACTATCATTATTGTTTATTGTTATTGTTTCTATTATTTGTTGTTATTGTTGTTATTATTACTACTGGTTATTATTTTGTTATTGTTATTGTTATTCTTGTTGTTTTTACTGTTATTATTAAATATGCAAACCTTCTCCCGGGCCATTTGGACCTTTATCTAGAATCTAGGTCAAGGGTGGGCAAGTAAGCTGGGCCAGAACCGTATAGGGCTTTATAGGTCAAAACCAACACTTTGAATTGTGCTCGGAATTGGACAGGCAGCCAATGAAGCTGACACAACAGGGGGTGTGCTCTCCGTATGTCACTCCAGTGATTAACCTGGATGCCACCCATTGGACTAGTTGAAGTTTCCGAAGAGACTACAAAGGCAGCCCCATGTAGATTGCATTGCAGTAATCTATTCGGGATGTAACAAGAGCATGGACCACTGTGGCCAAGCCAGACTTCCCAAGGTGCAGGTGCAGCTGGTGCACAAAGGCTGGGCAATTGTTTTTTTTCCAAGGCCACACGAGAGCCAAAAAATATTATGGAGGGCCGCATCTAAAGGCTGGACTGCATTCTACATAATATCAATTGAATTTCTTTAATAATAATAATAATAATAATAAAAGGCACTACATTGCGTTTTTGATACATTAATAAGACTGATAAGAGTTTAGGGTTACGAGCCATGAAAAAGAGAGGTTGTCATAGGAAAAATGACATTTATTCACTAAAATTTTACAAAACAATGGCTAACAAAATGTAAACATTTGTACCATTTGCGATTCATTATATCAGGGGCCGGGAACCTTTTTGACTCAGAGAGCCATACAAGCAAAATATTTGGAAATGTATTTCAGTGAGAGCCATATAGTATACCCCAGGGCTGTCCAACAGGCGGCCCGCGGGCCGTACACGCCCCCCCGGCCTGTTGGACACGGCCCCCACTACCCTCCCAAAATAATTTTTTTTTAAAAATATTTTTTTGAAAAAATGGCGGCCGGAGGGGTGGGGGGAGGCGGGGCAGGGGAGGAGGAAGTGAGCCAGCTCCTCCTCCCTGCACCGCCCCTTCTTCCCTCTCTCCGCGCCGCCCGTGCGAGATCGCAGTGGCGGGGGAGGGAGGAGGAGGCAGGGCAGGAGAAGGAAGGGGAGCCAGCTCCTCCTCCTGCCGCCCCCTTCTTCCCTCTCTCCGCGCCGCCCGATGCGAGATCGCAGTGGCGGGGGAGGGAGGAGGAGGCGGGGCAGGGAGGAAGGAAGGGGCCAGCTCCTCCTCCTGCACCGCCCCTTCTTCCCTCTCTCCGCGCCGCCCGATGCGAGATCGCAGTGGCGGGGGAGGGGAGGAGGCGAGGCAGGGAGAAGGAAGGGAGCCAGCTCCTCCTCCTGCACCGCCCCTCTTCCCTCTCTCCGCGCCGCCCGATGCGAGATCGCAGTGGCGGGGGGGGGAGGAGGCGGGCAGGGAGGAAGGAAGGGAGCCAGCTCCTCCTCCTGCCGCCCCCTTCTTCCCTCTCTCCGCGCCGCCGATGCGAGATCGCAGTGGCGGGAAGGGAGGAGGCGGGAAGGGAGAAGGAAGGGAGCCAGCTCCTCCTCCTGCACCGCCCCCCCTTCCCTCTCTCCGCGCCGCCCCGATGCGAGATCGCAGTGGCGGGGGAGGGGAGGAGGGGCAGGGAGAAGGAAGGGAGCCAGCTCCTCCCTCCTGCACCGCCCCCCTTCTTCCCTCTCTCCGCGCCGCCGATGCGAGATCGCAGTGGCGGGGGAGGGGGAGGAGGCGGCAGGGAGAAGGAAGGGCCAGCTCCTCCTCCTGCACCGCCCTCTTCCTCTCTCCGCGCCGCCGATGCGAGATCGCAGTGGCGGGGAGGAGGGAGGAGGGGCAGGGAGAAGGAGGGAGCAGCTCCTCCTCCCTGCACCGCCCCCTCCCCTCTCTCCGCGCCGCCCGATCACGAGATCGCAGTGGCGGCGGGGGAGGAGGAGGCGGGCAGGGAGAAGGAAGGGAGCCAGCTCCTCCTCCTGCACCGCCCCCTTCTTCCCTCTCTCCGCGCCGCCCGATGCGAGATCGCAGTGGCGGGGGAGGGAGGGAAGGAGGCGGGGCAGGAGGAGGAAGTGAGCCAGCTCCTCCTCCTGCACCGCCCTTCCCTCTCTCCGGCGCCGCCCGATGCGAGATCGTGGCGGGGGGGGAGGGAGGAGGCGGGGCAGGGAGAAGGAAGGAGCCAGCTCCTCCCCTGCACCGCCCCTTCTTCCCTCTCTCCCGCCGCGCCGATGCGAGATCGCAGTGGCGGGGGAGGAGGGAAGGAGGAGGAAGTGGGCAGGGAGGGGAGGAAGTGAGCCAGCTCCTCCTCCCTGCACCGCCCCCTTCTTCCCTCTCTCCGCGCCGCCGATGCGAGATCGCAGTGGCGGGGGGGAGGGAGGGGAGGAGGCGGGGCAGGGAGAAGGAAGGGAGCCAGCTCCTCCTCCCTGCACCGCCCCGTGCTTCCCTCTCTCCGCGCCGCCGATGCGAGATCGCAGTGGCGGGGGAGGGAGGAGGCGGGGCAGGGAGAAGGAAGGGAGCCAGCTCCTCCTCCTGCACCGCCCCCCTCTTCCCTCTCTCCGCGCCGCCCGATGCGAGATCGCAGTGGCGGGGGGGGAGGGAAGGAGGCGGGGCAGGGGAGGAGTGAAGCCAGCTCCTCCTCCCTGCACGCCCTTCTTCCCTCTCTCGCCGCCGATGCGAGATCGCAGTGGCGGGGGGGAGGGAGGGGAGGAGGCGGGGCAGGGAGAAGGAAGGGAGCCAGCTCCTCCTCCCTGCACCGCCCCCTTCTTCCCTCTCTCCGCGCCGCCGATGCGAGATCGCAGTGGCGGGGGGAGGGAGGGGAGGAGGCGGGCCAGGGAGAAGGAAGGGAGCCAGCTCCGCCTCCTGCACCGCCCCTTCTTCCCTCTCTCCGCGCGCCGATGTGAGATCGCAGTGGCAGGGGGAGGGAGGGAGGAGGCGGGGCAGGAGAAGGAAGGAGCCTAGTCGGGAGAATCAAGTTAATGAAGCCTTACTGTCAATTCAGAGCGTAAACAGCTTCCCAGTAAGTGAGGCCTAGTTAGGGAATCAAGTTAATGAAGCCTTACTGTCAATTTTGGGCGTGGTCTGTGATTTTTTGGGTGTAAATTTTCGGTTGGAAGTGATTTGGGTGTTTGTGTTGGGGATTGGCTCAGGCCTTTTCCTTATTCTGTTTTGGCAGTTTATTATGGATCGGAATTTTCATGTTGGCTGGCCAGTGCAGCAGTTATGCAAATCCGCCCTTATTGGCAGCCAATCATGTTGTTCAGAATGTAGAGGCTGGGTGAGTCTTTGGCTGCCCCGGAGGATGCTGGTAAATGTAGTTTTATTTTTACTCGTTGTTTTGGGGGCCGTTTAGGTTTTGGGGGGGAGTTTCTTTGCTACAAACGTACCTTGCTTGAGGCCTATTTCTGTTGGCAAGTATTGTGTTTCTGCGTTGTATGGTTTCTTTGTTTGAGGTATACATCACATGACGTGAACCCATTTATATAATAGATAATGCAACTAGTAATTGTAAGTAAATTGGAGCCCGGGGAGGGGGCGGGGCCAGAGTGGGGGCAGAGCTGGGGAGGGGCAGAGCTGGGGGAGGGGCGGAGCCAGGGCGGGGGCGGAGCCAATGGCGGAGGCAGACCCTGAGGCCCCCCAGGTGATCAGTGACCGGAATTCAGGCCCCTGGTCTGGTAGAAGTTGGACAGCCCTGGTATATTTTAAGACTGAATTCAACTAAATGTGAGTATAATAAGCCCCTGAATTTATTCATAATAATAATGATGATGATAATATTCATTCAGCCTCTGCTAATAATAATAATAACAACAACAGGTTCCTAGAGTACGGGGAGACCTCCAAGGGCCATCCAGTCTAACCTCTTCTGCCAGGGACCTTCCACACAGGCCTTTAACCCTGAATATTAAGGCAGAAAAGCCCACAATATCTGCTTTGAACTGGGTTATCGTGGTTAGAGGGAATCATAGGGTGCGAATGGAGCCGGAAGTGTCCGTGCTGGGCTTTTGCCGGGGACTCTTTGGCCCAGAGGGGGCGTGGCCGGCGTGGGGAGGAGGGGGGCGCTCGTACTCCGGCGCCTGCTTGAGGCGTGCGTACCTTTCCCGAGTCCGGACGTTGCTCCCGTGATCACCACCACCGCGTCCTTGAGGTAGGCCTTGGCCCGCATGCGCCGCAGCAGCCAGAAGGCGCCATAGAGGCCCAGGCCGCCAAACAGCAGCGGAAGAACAGCCGCGGAGGTGAGACCCATGAGCCGGGCTTTCTGACCGCTCCTCCTGGATTCGCGAGAAGGAAGCAAAGCAGGAGAACGTTACGCCGGGCCTTTGCAAACTTCCAACCGCTGCACTATTTCTGCGTGTCGTTTCCCAGCTTTGCAGCATTTTCAGTTTTTGCCACGTGTGGTGGTGATGTGCAATCAAGTGTCCAAAGAAGCCACTTGGGTGAGGCAAATTGCCCCCGACTCTTGCTGAGCACTTGGATATTCTAATGCAAAGACATGCATTAAAACCAGGCTTGGAAGCGACGACAACAACAACAGCAACAACATTTTTTTTAAAAACTGGACAACAGCTGGGTTTGGGTCTCCTCCCTCATTTTGGGTTGCCAATGTGCAGGCCCGGACGAAGGTAATTTTAAATGGTAAGCGAACATTATTTTGGCACCGCCACCAGGTTCCGCGCATGCGCATTTGGTGCAGCGGCGCCTCCGGCTGCCCAATGCTCCTGTTTTTCGGCCTCGTGTAGGGCGAATCGTGTCTCTGCCCTGCTGGAGTTGCGTCGTACCAAATGCGCATACGCGGAAATTCCGCACATGGTGGAACTTTCTCACATGCGCATTCGGTGCGGCGCGACTCCAGCAGGGCGGAGAGGCGATTCGCCCTACACTAGGCTGGCCTCGTGTAGGGCGCATCGCATCCCCGCCCTGCTGGTGTCGCGCCGCACCAAATGCACATGTGTGGAAGTTCCGCGCATGCGCATTTGGTGCGGCACAACTCCAGGAGGGCGGAGACGTGATTCGCCCTACACGAGGCCAAAAAGGAGGAGTGTTGGGCAGCCAGAGGCGCTGCTGCACCAAATGCGCATGTGCGGAACCTGGTGGCCGGATACGCCCCTGACTATTTGGCACCCTACGCAGCTGCATAGTTCGTGTAACGTTGGATCCGCCCCTGCCAATATGCCACAAATGCGCATGTGTGGAACCTGGTGGCCGGATGCGCCCCTGACTATGTGGCGCCCTACGCAGCCGCATAGTTCATGTAACGCTGGATCCGCCCCTGCCAATATGCCACAAATGCGCATGTGCGAACCTGTGGCCGGATGCGCCCTGACTATGTGGCGCCCTACGCAGCCGCATAGTTCATGTAACGCTGGATCCGCCCCTGCCAATATGCCACAAATGCGCATGTGCGGAACCTGGTGGCCGGATGCGCCCCTGACTATGTGGCACCCTACGCAGCCGCATAGTTCGTGTAATGTTGGATCCACCCCTGCCAGTATGCCACAAATGCGCATGTGCGGAACCTGGTGGCCGGATGCGCCCCTGACTATGTGGCACCCTACGCAGCCGCATAGTTCGTGTAATGTTGGATCCACCCCTGCCAGTATGCCACAAATGCGCATGTGCGGAACCTGGTGGCTGGATGCGCCCTGACTATGTGGCACCCTCACGCAGCCGCATAGTTCGTGTAATGTTGGATCCACCCTGCCAGTATGCCACAAATGCGCATGGAACCTCTGGATGCGCCCCTGACTATGTGGCACCCTCATATGCCACCCCCTGCCAGTATGCCACAAATGCGCATGTGCGGAACCTGGTGGCCGGATGCGCCCCTGACCATGTGGCGCCCTACACGGCCGCGTAGTTCATGTAACGCTGGATCCGCCCCTGCCAATATGCCACAAATGCGCATGTGCGGAACCTGGTGGCTGGATGCGCCCCTGACTATGTGGCGCCCTACGCGGTTTTCGAAAGGAAACAAAACACACACACACATCCCACTTGCCTCACTAGCAACAGAACCTCTGAGGATGCCATTAGCCACAGATGCAGGCGAAACGTCAGGAGAGAATGCTGCTAGAACATAGCCATGCAGTTTGGAAAACTCACAGCAACGCAAATGTCAAGGCATTTTGAGAGTAAGTAAAAACTTTTACTTTTGAATCTGCTGGGGAATATAAGATCCTGCACCTGGGATGCATGGAGTAAATGTGCACACATTGGGCACGTTGCACGGTTTATCCTACCTGGAGGAAAACCTAGCAAGGTTGATCGCTTTGGGTTTAGGTTTGAGTTGAGAGTAGGATGTTATCCGGTGGAACGGACGCCTCTGCAGTTCCTCCCTGGCTGTGGAAATGTCAGAAAATGTTACTCATGCACCTCGGGGTCCAGAGGCGTGTGGTTTTTAAAGGGGAGCAGAGTGAAAACACGATGGCTTTCCAGGTGCCGAATTCGGCGGCGCCTCACATTAACACCTGCGCTCCGTAATCACAGCCCGAGGCAAGATGGCGAGGAACACGAGAGGCTGTTCCAACACGCCCTGGCCTTCCCTTCTTCTGCAGGAACATCCATTTTTCTACGGAGACGGACCCAAGTCCAGTCCCCAAAAGGTCCTGGAGAAGTGGTGCAAGTCCGAGTAGAAATGGGTGGCCTCCTTTCTCCACGATCGGGGACAGCGCGTGGAGAGGGGAGAGGAGGTCTCCGGGAGGCTCCCATTAAGTTGTGGGGTCCCCCCAGGGGGCCATCCTCTCACCCTTATTATTCAACGCGCCCTGGCCCAGCTGGCCCGCGACTTTGGTCTGGAGTGATATCCGTATGCGGATGACACCCAGCTTTTGCTGAGAATGGACGGCAGGCCGGAAACCGTACCCAATTGTTTCCATCTATGCCTGGAAGCCGTGACTGGATGGCTGCGGGCCAGCCGGCTGAAGGTGAACCCGTCGAAGACGGAGATCTTGTGGCCCGGTCGACCTGGGCTGGATGAGTGCCGGTTGCCTACCCTGGATGGCGAGCAACTTAGCCCGTCACCCTTGGTTAAGAGCTTAGGTGTTAGATTGGACCCCCTGCTGACCATGGAGGCCCAGGTCTCCATGGTCAGCAGGACGTCATTCTTTCACCTACGACAGGCTAGGCGGGCCTGTATACCTGAGGGACCGCCTTACCCCGTACGTTCCCCCGAGATCACTGTGCTCGGAAGAGCAAAATTTGCTGGTTATACCATCGTCCCGCTCCTGTCACTTGTCCAGCACAAGACAGAGAGCCTTCTCTGCAGCGGCTCCAGTACTCTGGAACTCGCTCCCTAACCACATTCGAATGGTCCCTGAACTTCTCCCTTTTCGAAGGGAATGCAAGACGGCCCTCTTCAGATTGGCGTTCGGGTAACCTCAAACCCTATCGGGTCTATTCCGTCTCAGTAAGGAACCGTAGACCATTGTTTCCCAACCTTTTTTGAGCCGCGGCACACTTTTAACATTAAAAAAATCTGGGGGCACACCACCAACCAAAATGACACTCTAACACAGTAAAGAACAGCTGGGGTTGGTGGCCTGCTGGGAGCAGCTGCTGGGAGTGCCAAAGCCGTGGAGGGGGCGGAGCCAGGCTGCGCCATGCCCCGCCCCCTACCCCCGACTTCACGTCTGCCAGCAGCTGCTCCAGCCTTGAGGGGGCAGTGCCAAGCCAGCGGTGCCAGGGCCAGCACAATGCTGGCTTGGCACTGTCCCCTCAAGGCTGGAGCAGCTGCTGGGAGTGCCGAAACCGGGGTAGGAGGTAGAGCCAGACCGCGCCATGCCCCGCCCCCTCCCCCCAGCTTCACCTCTCCTACAGGCCGGGCCATGCCCCTCCCCCTCTTCCCAGCTTCAGCTCTCCTACAGAGGAGGAGCATGAGCGATGGACGGGCTTCAGTGGGCGGGGCTCCTCTTCCACGCGGCTTCAGCGAGCGAGGGGCGAGACTCATGGTGGGAGTCATGGCGGATTGGAGGCTGGCTGGAGAAACGGCCGAAGGAGGCGGCGCCCCGGTCCCTTCTTCTTTTTCTTCGCCACTGCCTGGCCCTTCCGCCTCCACCAAGCAGCAGGAGTTCAGCAGGAGGAAGGGGGGCAGAGAGCTTTTCTCGCGGCACAGCAGGAGGTCTGTCACGGCACACTAGTGTGCTACGGCACACTGGTTGAGAAAGACTGGGCTAGGCGACTGGCCCCCTACCTGTCCATGGCTGACCTGGCCACGGTGATCCAAGCGACGGTCATCTCGAGGCTGGACTACGTGGGCCTTCCTTTGTCGACAATCCGGAAACTCAAGCTGGTGCAGAATGCTGCAGCTCGCCTACTGGTGGGAGCACCAGTGAGGGAGCATATTACTCCCATCCTTCGGCAACTGCACTGGCTTCCTATCGAGTACCGGATTGCCTTCAAGGTGCTGGTTTTAACCTTTAAGGCCTTGCACGGTCTAGGGCCTGTGTACCTGAGGGACCGCCTTACCCCGTACGTTCACCCGAGATCACTGCGCTCGGAAGAGCAAAATTTGCTGGTTATACCATCGTATACCATGTCACTTGTCCAGCACAAGACAGAGAGCCTTCTCTGCAGCGGCTCCAGTACTCTGGAACTCGCTCCCTAACCACATTCGAATGGTCCCTGAACTTCTCCCTTTTCGAAGGGAATGCAAGACGGCCCTCTTCAGATTGGCGTTCGGGTAACCTCAAACCCTATCGGGTCTATTCCGTCTCAGTAAGGAACCGTAGACTATACCATCAGTGCTACGTACAATTGTTTTACTGTATGTTTTATGATATGTTTTATGATGTGTTTTACTGTTGTGCTATGTTTTATTGCAGGGCTGTCCAACAGGCGGCCCTGGGGCCGTACACGGCCCCCAAGCCCCTTCCCTGCGGCCCCCTAACTTGTTTTAATAAAATACAAATTAAAAATAAAAAATAAAATTAAAAAACTAAAAATTAAAAAACACCTACTTCCGGTTTAGGCAAGCATCGCGAGACTCGCCATCCACAGATGGGATTTCGAGGAGGTCGAATCCCGTCTGTGGCTGTAAGCGTAGTTCTCGCGATAGCTGCAAAATCTCGGGTCCCGCGGATTTGCGGCCGGCCTGGGCGCGCGCCTCCTTCTCCTTGCGGCTGCTTCCAGGCCAGCCCCATTCCCTCAGAGAGAGGGAGGAGGGAGTGAGGCAGGGAAAGCCCCTCCTGGCTCCGTCCTCTTCCTGTGGAGGGCCCTCGCTTCCCGCCCCACGGATGGGAGAGCTGCCGCACCCAGCCTGAGCTTGGCCTCGGCTCCAGCGGGGCTCTTCGGGGACGGCGGCAGCGTTGGCGCTTCGGCCCTGTGGCAGGGCTCCCGCAGTATGGGTAAGGAAGGGCCTGGTTCGAATCAATCAATCTAAAAACAGTGGGATGTTGGGCGAGGGGGGGGAGGGGTCCCTCAGTCGGAGTTTCCTTGGCAATGCTTCCTTCCCTTCCTCCACGCTCCTCCCCCTTGTTGTGCTGCCTTCCCCCACGTGCAGGGCGCAACGTGGCTTCCTTTGCGCCTGCCCCCATGGCTTGTTTTCCCTTCAGGGAGGGAGGGAGCTCTTTGGGCCTCCTCCACCCGCCTCTGGGAAAGGAGGCCCCATCAGAAGCCCTGCAACGGCATAGAGGCATTTGGGTTTTTTTGGTGTGTCCCAAATTGAGTGTGGACTCAAATAACTCAAAGGTATTAGGAAACATTTCCCCAAATCCACCAGTGTTCCCATTTGGGTATATTGAGTATTCATGCCAAGTTTGGTCCAGATCCATCATTATTTGAGTCCACAGTGCTCTCTGGATGGAGGTGAACTACAACTCCACAACTCAATGTCAAGTGTCAGTAAAATGGAGCTGGGGAGGGGGTGGAGCCAGGGAGGGGGGTGGAGCCGGGGAGGGTAGGGGGGCGGAGCCAGGGGCGGAGCTGGGGGAGGGGCAGACCCTTCGGCCCCCCAAGGTGATTAGTGACCAGAATTCCGGCCCTTGGGCCCGTAGAAGTTGGACAGCCCTGTTTTATTGTATGCTCGCTCTTTGTGTTCCGCCCCGAGCCTGCTGGGAGGGGCGGAATATAAAATCGAATAAATAAATAAAATAAATAAAATGATGGACTCTATTTATTTATTTATTTATTTATATTTATTCGATTTCTTTGGCCGCCACTCCCGGGCGGCTCACAAATCGAGAACGAATCTTAGCGTAAACAAATTAGAACGATTTAAACTGCAACATTTAGCAATAATATCAATATACACAACTAGACTAACTCAGGTTACAAAGGCCTGTCGAAACAACCAGGTCTTACAGGCCTTCCGAACGCCTGAGGTCGCGGAGTGACCTGATCTCTGGCGGTAAGGAGTTCCAAAGTGGGGCAATAATGGAAAATGCCCTTCTCCTTGTCAAAGTCAGGCGGAAGGCTTTGGCACTTCGGCACAAAGAGAAGATCCTAGTCTTCTGATCTCAGTGATCTCACGGGACAGTCTGGGGCGGGCGGTCCCTCAGGTACACTGGCCCCAGACCATACAAGGCCTTGAAAGTCAGAACTAACACTTTGAATGTGATCCGGAATTCAACAGGCAGCCAGTGCAGTTCCTGCAGAATAGGTGTAATGTGGTAGCACGCGGGCACGCCTGCAAGCAAGCGAGCTGCCGCGTTCTGTACCAGCTTAAATTTCCGGGTCACCGACAGAGGAAGGCCAATGTAAAGAGCGTTACAGTAGTCTAATCTTGAGATGACCGTCGCTTGGATCACCAAGGCTGTCGCGACGGGACAGGTAGGGGGCCAACTTCCGAGCCTGTCGTAGATGGAAAAACGCAACTCGGCTAACCATGGTGTGACGACTTGGAGGCTTTGGGACCTTGGGGCAGGGTGGACCTTGCTATTTTAGATCCCACCGCTGCCACCAATTAATATGTGACGACCTGGGCTATAAAACCAGGAGGCTTAAACCACTAAGACGCTGCCACCAACCTAAAGATGAGTTTTAGGATTTCTTTAAAAATAATTGTTAATCTAGGCTCCAATTCTGAAAGTAAACGAAGAGGTTTGCTGAGGTAAAAATCTTTCCCCTTTGACTGGGAATGTGGGAAGGCTGGAACTGGCACACACTGAGGTAATGAGGCACACTGAAGCTTTCTTGTAAAGTTAACAAATAAAACGTTTATTAACTGAACAGGCTAATCTTGAGAGGCACAAATGCGTAATGGTTATACAGAATGGTGCGAGCACATTGGTTACTTATGATTGGTTTCTTGGATCTTCGTTACAAAACTAGACAGTTCGAAACCTGTCTCTCTAAACTCACTCGCTCCAATATTAAAACTAGACGTGAGTAGTCTTCAACTAACTAACCTAGTTAGTTCCCTGAGCTAACACTCAGTCTACCAGAAGCACCCTAGCTACTAACTCTATCCACATACCTGTGGTCCATAGCGAAACGGGCTGGTGCCTAACATTGCCTGGAACAACATAGTCTGGGCTACACCCGTTGACTTATGCCATGCCCTCAACCCGCATCTTGATGATTGTACTTTGAATTGAATTGATATTGAACTGACCTTGAAGCATTTGAACTTTAAATATATTTTCTACGGAAGAATGATTGTGTTTGTGCTGATTTAAGACTACTGGAGGACACACTATTGCTTACCATTACTGTGAGAGTGCACCCCCACATTATCCATCCTGGGGTTATTGGATTACAACAAGCCTCGACGGGATACCTTTAAATTTTCTATATCTTCGGCACCCATTCCAGGGCAGCAGCTGGCCGGCATTTACCTGGCGATCATTGCACGGCCGTGAACATTGGGGCCTACTTTTGAGCACCTAAGCCACTGGGAAGCTACACTTCGACTGCATTATATCATTATTACTTTCCACTGCCGGGATATATTGTTCAAATACTGTTTATTTACTTTGGGATCCCCTTCAGCGAACTCTCGCGAGATTACGCGACCGTAATCTCGCCCCACGAGATTTGCTACCGCCTGTCATACCGCGAGACCCCTCAACGCGACTACAGCATTGCGAGATCTTCAGGACTCCTCCCCTCGACGCAACGCTTAGCCTTCTGGTACTTGTAGGCTGGATACGCGCCATCTCGGCCATACCCGGAAGCAACGTAAATTGGCCCTACTGTGCGTCATTTCCGCCCGCCCGCCGTCTTCTGGGACATGTAGTTCATCGCGTTTCTTTGTATTTATATCATTTTGTACCTTGAGGGAATCCCCACATGCTTGGAGTGGTCTATACTGTATATAACTGTGTACTAGGTTGCCCCCCATCACATACCGTTCTATTTGTTGCGTACTGACCCTGTAGATATTTTGTGAGGTAGCCACGTTTAGCCTTACCTTGGGTCCCTTTGAATTGTGGCACCTTTGCAATAGTGTTTTTCTACTGCTTTACCTTGTGTTTTTCACGTACCTGTCAGCTCTCACACAGAACTTTTCCTGTCAGTTTACAAGACCACTGTCTTCTCTGACTGCCCACTCTCAGCTCTGTCAAGAGACTGCTTTCTCTTACAGCTCTGATAACCGACTGCTCAATAAGCTGCACTTCTTTCCCTCTCCAGCAGCTCGGCTCCTCCCCTCTGCTCTGAGCCACTCCCAGGCAGCTCTCTCTCTCTCTCTCACTCCCTGAGAAGGATCCAAGCCACTCCCCCTTTCCTGGCTTTCCTGCTTTACCATGGATGCCAAACTGCCATGCTGGTCTGGGCCTAGCATAAAATGGGTGAGTCCTCACACATGGAGATATGAATCTCCATAGAAAGCCGGGTGTCCAGATGGACTCCAAGGCTCTTTACTGATGGCGATGGGCATAACACCGCGCCGTCCAGGGTAGGAAGCTGGAGTTCACCACCGCCCGGGCGACCGAGCCTCAGGATCTCTGTTTTCACCAGATTCACCTTCAACCTACTGGCTCGCAGCCATCCAGTGACGGCTTCGAGGCAAAGATGGAAATTATCGGGTACAGAGGCCTTAAAGGTTAACACCAACACCTTGAAGGCAATCCGGTACTCGATGGGAAGCCAGTGCAATTGCCGAAGGATGGGCGTAATGTGCTCCCCCACTGACGCTCCCGCCAGCAGCGAGCAGCGGCATTTTGCACAAGCTTGAGTTTCGGTTGTCGACAAGGGAAGACCCACGTAGAGGGCGTTACAATAGTCCAGCCTCGAGATGACCGTCGCTTGGATCACCGTGGCCAGGTCGCCTACTGGTGGGAGCACCAGTGAGGGAGCACATCACTCCCATCCTTCGGCAACTGCACTGGCTTCCTATTGAGTACCGGATTGCCTTCAAGGTGTTGGTTTTAACCTTTAAGGCCTTGCACGGTCTAGGGCCTGTGTACCTGAGGGACCGCCTTACCCCGTACGTTCCCTCAAGATCACTGCGCTCGGAAGAGCAAAATTTGCTGGTTATACCATCGTCCCGCTCCTGTCACTTGTCCAGCACAAGACAGAGAGCCTTCTCTGCGGCGGCTCCAGTACTCTGGAACTCGCTCCCTAACCACACTCGAATGGTCCCTGACTTCTCCTTTTCGAAGGGAATGCAAGACGGCCCTCTTCAGATTGGCGTTCGGGTAACCTCAAACCCTATCGGGTCTATTCCGTCTCAGTAAGGAACCGTAGACTATACCATCAGTGCTACGTACAATTGTTTTACTGTATGTTTTATGATATGTTTTATGATGTGTTTTACTGTTGTGCTATGTTTTATTGCAGGGCTGTCCAACTGGCGGCCCTGGGGCCGTTCATGGCCCCCAAGCCCCTTCCCTGCGGCCCCCTAACTTGTTTTAATAAAATACAAATAAAAAATAAAAAATAAAATTAAAAAACTAAAAATTAAAAAATACCTACTTCCGGGTTTAGGCAAGCATCGCGAGACTACGCCATCCACAGATGGGATTTCGAGGGAGGTCGAAATCCCATCTGTGGCTGCGTAGTCTCGCGATAGCTGCCGAAATCTCGGGTCCCGCGGGATTTGCGGCCGGCCTGGGCGCGCGCCTCCTTTCCCCTTGCGGCTGCTTCCAGGCCAGCCCCCATTCCCTCAGAGAGAGGGAGGAGGGGAGTGAGGCAGGGAAAACCCCTCCTGGCTCCGTCCTCTTCCTGTGGAGGGCCCTCGCTTCCCGCCCCACGGATGGGAGAGCTGCCGCACCCAGCCTGAGCTTGGCCTCGGCTCCAGCAGGGCTCTTCGGGGGCGGCGGCAGCGTTGGCGCCTCGGCCCTGTGGCAGGGCTCCCGCAGTATGGGTAAGGAAGGGCCTGGTTCGAATCAATCAATCTAAAAACAGTGGGATGTTGGGCGAGGGGGGAGGGGTCCCTCAGTGGCAGTTTCCTTGGCAATGCTTCCTTCCCTTCCTCCACGCCCCTCCCCCTTGTTGTGCTGCCTTCCCCCACGTGCAGGGCGCAACGTGGCTTCCTTTGCGCCTGCCCCCATGGCTTGTTTTCCCTTCAGGGAGGGAGGGAGGGAGCTCTTTGGGCCTCCTCCACCCGCCTCTGGGAAAGGAGGCCCCATCAAGCCCTGCAACGGCATTGAGGCATTTTGGGTTTTTTTGGTGTGTCCCAAATTGAGTGTGGACTCAAATAACTCAAAGGTATTAGGAAACATTCCCCCAAATTCACCAGTGTTCCCATTTGGGCATATTGAGTATTCATGCCAAGTTTGGTCCAGATCCATCATTATTTGAGTCCACAGTGTTCTCTGGATGGAGGTGAACTACAACTCCACAACTCAAGGTCAATTGTAAGTAAATTGGAGCTGGGGAGGGGGTGGAGCCGGGGAGGGGATGGAGCCGGGGGAGGGGGCAGAACCCTCGGCCCCCCAGGTGATTAGTGACCAGAATTCCGGCCCTTGGGCCCGTAGAAGTTGGACAGCCCTGTTTTATTGTATGCTCGCTCTTTGTGATCCGCCCCGAGCCTGCTGGGAGGGGCGGAATATAAAATCGAATAAATAAATAAAATAAATAAAATGATGGACTCTATTATTTATTTATTTATATTTATTCGGATTTCTTGGCCGCCACTCCCGGGCGGCTCACAAATCGAACGAATCTTAGCACGTAAACAAATTAGAACGATTAAAACTGCAGCATTTAGCCATAAAATCAACATACACCACTAGACTAACTCAGGTTACAAAGGCCTGTCGGAACAGCCAGGTCTTACAGGCCTTCCGAAACGCCTTGAGGTCGCGGAGTGACCTGATCTCTGGCGGTAAGGAGTTCCAAAGAGTGGGGCAATAATGGAAAATGCCCTTCTCCTTGTCAAAGTCAGGCGGAAGGCTTTGGCACTCGGCACAAAGAGAAGATCCTAGTCTTCTGATCTCAGTGATCTCACGGGACAGTCTGGGGCGAGGCGGTCCCTCAGGTACGCTGGCCCCAGACCATACAAGGCCTTGAAAGTCAGAACTAACACTTTGAAGGTGATCCGGAATTCAACAGGCAGCCAGTGCAGTTCCTGCAGAATAGGTGTAATGTGGTAGCACGCGGGCACGCCTGCAAGCAAGCGAGCTGCCGCGTTCTGTACCAGCTTAAATTTCCGGGTCACCGACAGAGGAAGGCCAATGTAAAGAGCGTTACAGTAGTCTAATCTTGAGATGACCGTCGCTTGGATCACCAAGGCTGTCGCGACGGGACAGGTAGGGGGCCAACTTCCGAGCCTGTCGTAGGTGGTAATACGCAACTCGGCTACCCTTGGTGTGACGACTTGGAGGCTTTGGGACCTTGGGGCAGGGTGGGCCTTGCTATTTTCGATCCCACCGCTGCCACCAATTAATATGTGACGACCTGGGCTATAAAACCAGGAGGCTTAAACCACTAAGACGCTGCCACCAACCTAAAGATGAGTTTTAGGATTTCTTTTAAAATAATTGTTAATCTAGGCTCCAATTCTGAAAGTAAACGAAGAGGTTTGCTGAGGTAAAATCTTTCCCCTTTGACTGGGAATGTGGGAAGGCTGGAACTGGCACACACTGAGGTAATGAGGCACACTGAAGCTTTCTTGTAAAGTTAACAAATAAAACGTTTATTAACTGAACAGGCTAATCTTGAGAGGCACAAATGCGTAATGGTTATACAGAATGGTGCGAGCACATTGGTTACTTATGATTGGTTTCTTGGATCTTCGTTACAAAACTAGACAGTTCGAAACCTGTCTCTCTAAACTCACTCACTCCAATATTAAAACTAGACGTGAGTAGTCTTCAACTAACTAACCTAGTTAGTTCCTGAGCTAACACTCAGTCTACCAGAAGCACCCTAGCTACTAACTCTATCCTAGAGTTTTCCTATAGCTTGCTTCTCCAGAGATGTGAGCTAATTCTCTAACCCTAGAGATTCCAAAAGCCTGTGACTGGCTACCTGTCAGCTCTCACACAGAACTTTTCCTGTCAGTTTACAAGACCACTCTCTTCTCTGACTGCCCACTCTCAGCTCTGTCAAGAGACTGCTTTCTCTTACAGCTCTGATAACCGACTGCTCAATAAGCTGCACTTCTTTCCCTCTCCAGCAGCTCGGCTCCTCCCCTCTGCTCTGAGCCACTCCCAGGCAGCTCTCTCTCTCACTCCCTGAGAAGGATCCAAGCCACTCCCCCTTTCCTGGCTATCCTGTTTTACCATGGAGGCCAAACTGCCATGCTGGTCTGGGCCTAGCATAAAATGGGTGAGTCCTCACACATGGAGATATGAATCTCCATAGAAAGCCGGGTGTCCAGATGGACTCCAAGGCTCTTTACTGATGGCGATGGGCATAACGCCGCGCCGTCCAGGGTAGGAAGCTGGAGTTCACCACCGCCCGGGCGACCGAGCCACAGGATCTCTGTTTTCTCTGGATTCACCTTCAACCTACTGGCTCGCAGCCATCCAGTGACGACTTCAAGGCAAAGATGGAAATTATCGGGTACAGAGGCCTTAAAGGTTAACACCAACACCTTGAAGGCAATCCGGTACTCGATGGGAAGCCAGTGCAATTGCCGAAGGATGGGCGTAATGTGCTCCCTCACTGACGCTCCCGCCAGCAAGCGAGCAGCGGCATTTTGCACAAGCTTGAGTTTCCAGGTTGTCGACAAGGGAAGACCAACGTAGAGGGCGTTACAGTAGTCCAGCCTCGAGATGACCGTCGCTTGGATCACCGTGGCCAGGTCGCCCCTGGAAAGGTAGGGTGCCAGTCGCCTAGCCTGTCGCAGGTGAAAAAATGCCGACCTGCCGGCCATGGAGACCTGAGTCTCCATGGTCAGCAGGAGGTCCAGTTGGACACCCAGGCTCTTAACAACGGGTGACGGGCTTAATCGCTCGCCTTCCAGGGTAGGCAACCAGCACTCATCCAGTCCAGGCCTACCAGGCCACAAGATCTCCGTCTTCGACGGATTCACCTTCAGCCGGCTAGCACGTAGCCATCCAGTCACGGCTTCAAGGCATAGATGGAAACAATCGGGTACGGTGTCCGGCCTGCCGTCCATTCTCAGCAAAAGCTGGGTGTCATCCGCATACTGATAACACTCCACACCAAGTCGGGCCAGCTGGGCCAGGGGGGGCGCATATAAACGTTGAATAATAAGGGGGAGAGGATGGCCCCCTGGGGGACTCCACAGTCAAGTGGAAGTCTTCGAGAGACCTCCCCACCCCCCTCCACACGTTGTCCCCGGTTCCGGAGGAAGGAGGACAGCCAGGCCAAAGCTGTCGCCCTCACCCTGGCTCCGGCAAGGCGGTGAGTCAAAAGATCATAATCGACTATATCAAACGCTGCTGTGAGGTCCAACAACACAAGCAGCACTGATCCGCCTTGGTCCAGCTGGCAACGCAGCTGATCTGTGATGGAGACCAGAACCGTCTCTGACCCATGCCCCGAACGGAAGCCAGACTGGAAGGGGTCTAGCCAAACTGTGTTGTCTAGGAAAGTCTGCAACTGCTCCATTGCTGCCCTCTCAACCACCTTGCCCAGGTACGGCAAATTCAACACTGGGCGGTAGTTGGAAGGGACCGCTGGATCTAAACCCGGTTTCTTCAGCAACGGAGAAACCACCGCCTCTTTTAAGCTCAAGGGAGGTGTTGATTATTTTCAACAGAGGGTCACGTAGCCCCTCCAGGCTAGCTTTCACCAGCCAGGAAGGGCACGGACCGAGGGAGCACACCAGGATGAAACAGCTCAATATTTCCATAGGACGCTGCCCTATTCCGAGCCAGATGTCTGGTGCATCAGTCCTAGCATTATTGACCCTCTTGGCACCGGGTTTCTGGGGTTTCAAGGAGTAGAAAGAACCGAGGTTGGCTACGGCTCACTTCCCATTGGAAATGCGGGAAGCTCTTTGACTTCTCCGTCAGATAATTATGATAAGTCTCATTCCCTGCAACTTTGTTCTTCTGCAACAACAAGAAAAGTTCTATTCTTTTCAATGGCGGTGTTGTCGTTGAGCCTGAGGCTGAGAGAGAAGAGACTGTAGCCAGAAGTACTAAACGGTCTACGCGTGAGCAACAGTCAGGTGAGGAGCAAGAAAGGAAGAGAATCAGACAAATACTTCACGAGCCTTCAGAGGATGAAATGTTTTTAGGGTTTTCAGAGGATGATGGGAGTGGTGATGAGGAGCAGTCTATGGGAGATGGGGTTGGGGATTCACAGAGCTCTGAAGAGGTGTCCAGTGACATGGATTGAACTAAGGTGCAACAGATACAGGACGTTTGTGAAGAATCTACTAGTAGTGATTCATTTGTGGGATTCACAAGGGATGGGAACTGGAGTGATGGGAACCAGGGTTCTTGCTGGAGTGAACTAAGTTGTCGCAGAAGGCATATGGCTTGGCGTGAGAGGCAAAGCATAGCACGGGAAGAGGTGCTGGCAGCTGAGCGGAATGATAACGGGGCGTCGGTTCAATTAAGTTATGAGGAAGAGCTTTGAATAAAGGGGGATTGTAAATAACCAAGTACAATAAGGAGTTGTACTTGCCCTCTAAGCTCTGCCCTTTGTTGCTGGATTGCTGCTGGATCAATCGTTGGATGTGGATTTCTGGACCTTGGACTCTCTCTCTCTCTCTGGACGCTGGTATCGTATTTGGTGGGTTCCGCATCTTGTATACTCTCATCGGCTGCACCACCTTAAATCCCTGTGTGCTAGATGTTGCTGCCTTTCTGTTTCAACTCTGGACTGGTTTGACTTTGTTTCTTTGCTGGCTTCCCTTTTCGGCTTGACCCAGGACTGCTTTGACGACTACGTACCGCTTGCCTCCCTCCCATTTGTACAACAACACTGGGAGTGGAAAACACAAGTCCAAAGACACAAAGAACAATGCAAGATATACACAACAATGTATTACAGTGGATTTAGTAGCACAATATAAATACACACTATGGTGAACAATATACACAAGTCATATAATAACGGGTATCTCTAACATAGAGGGTATCAAAACAACGCGCATAGTACACCATGCGAAATATAACACACTTGGATAGAACTTTAACCGCTATGAAGTACAGTACCTCCTAGAACAGCTGCGGAGTTCAGATGGGTGATAAGGGATAACAGTTCCAGGAAAGGGAAAGTTCAAAGGAGATGCGGGAAGAAATGAAGGAGGCTGAGACCGCTGGGTCCGTGGGTGATATCAACCGGCCGCGCAAAGGCGCTAAGAACCGGCGGGGACTCCTGAAGCACGACAGGAGTGGTGGGGCCGCGGCGGAGAGACGCCCGCCGGGTTCTCTGGGGGAGGAGCCGGGCGTCTCTCCGCCGCGTCCCACCACTCCTGTCGTGCTCAGGAGTCCCCGCCGTATCAACCGCCTTTGCGCTGGCGGTTGATATCACCCACGGACCCAGCGGTCTCAGCCTCCCTTCATAGCGGTCAAAGTTCTATCCCAGTGTGTTATATTTCGCATGGTGTACTATGCGCGTTGTTTTGATGCCCTCTATGTTAGAGATACCCATTATTATATGACTTGTGTATATTGTTCACCATAGTGTGTATTTATATTGTGCTACTAAATCCACTGTAATACATTGTTGTGTATATCTTGCAGTGTTCTTTGTGTCTTTGGACTTCCCTCCCATTTGTGTCACGCCTCTCCACTGAATGCTGGGAAACCGAGGCTCAAGCTGCTCTGGAGAGCCAGATGCAATCATGAAAAGAGCCACATGTGGCTCCCGAGCCATAGGTCCCCTATCCCTGTCTTAGACACATCAACCACACTTCCAAGAAACAGCACAGCAACCCAAATACAACAAGCATTTGCAAACAACAGAAGCAGAGCACACATTGCAAGTGGGGGATATTGGGAGCCCAAGAAAGCTTGCCCCTTCCATCAGCTAACAACTCGCCACACATTATCTTGTAGTTTCCTTGCTTCCACTTCCCAGCCTGGTAGTTTGGGTAAGTCAGCGTCTAAATGTAAAACAACGGCTGGCAGTGCAGCGGGGAATAAGCGGCCTTGCCAGTCTCACCGTAGTGAGAGGCGCAGGGGGGTGTGCCTGACGGCAAGAGCTCACCCCAAGCCGGCGGGGGCCGTTCGTCCCAATGGACTTCTTCAGAGGCTTTTGATGGGCGTCCTCAATAGAATTCTTAGTATCTTAGTAGGCTTTCACAATGGCATGGAGGACGGACCATTCCATGGGCTGCACTGCCAGCCGTTGTTTACATTTAGACGCTGACTTACCCAAACTACCAGGACCACAAGTCCCTGCGGCCCAGCATCATTGTGACGCCGCTCCATAAATCGACCAGCCTAGCGTCTTCACAAAACTACGAAGACCAGCATACCTTGCGGTTCGGACGAACTGACGCATGTGCAGGGCATGCACAAGGGCTTACTAGCGGTCTTCTGGTTTTCCACTCGCCACGGACTCTTATCTTGTCCCTGCCGTAATTAGCATTGACTGAGTTACTTCCTTCTTAGCAGGCACAAGACTGTGAGAGGATTGACGCTTTCTCTCCTCATTGTTACTTATTATGATTTGTGAGACATGCACTGACTACTGTACCTTATTAATATGATTTAATTGTGTAGAACTTCTCAATGCGAATTCAACCACTGTTGTTGTTATCGCTGTACCTATACATGCTATGTTCATTCCACTGTGATTTTTATACCATAGCTGTATACTAGTGAATACAATATTTTGATACTTTTGTATAACTTGTCATTTATATCAGACACTATATCCACCTGATTTGCTCTTGCTTATCTGAGAAAATGGCAGGCAGATGCGGCGGATGTTTTGGATTCCTGTGCTCGTTCCCAGACAGCAGGGGAAAGTGAAAGTCCTTGAGCAGAAGAGGAGTTGTCCCGGGAAACTAGATTAGGCCTGAGAATGGAGGGAGTGAAAAACAGGCAAACTAGACGTTCTCACAGGATTGGTCAGAAGACCTTGAAGTCCAGGTGCGTTTGGCATGATGTCATGGCTGCCTAGACAGGCTTTAATTAAGCAGTTTGGCTTCAAGCCCTTCAGAGGAGACAACATTGTCATAGGAGATGATTCTCCTGTCAAGTTCATGATTCAAGTATTCTCAAGATTCCTGCTCTAGTTCGTCCCTTTGTTTCCTTGAAGGATTTGCCTTGGAAAAGTTCCTTTATGGTCACCTCATTTCGCTAGTGAGGTTAGGCTCCAGATTCCCCAATATATGATAAGGACAACGGTATAGTCATGGAGGCCTTGATAAAGCCCCGCCCGGGGGCGAAACGGAGGACAAGCGGCCCGAACATTGCTGGCATTGCCATCCCATTGGCCTCGCTTTAAACGCCTCATTTGGGAGCTTATACCAGTCTCCTTTTTTGGTCCTTATGGCTTTTGGATTATTTCGCCTACTGTGTTTCCCCGATAGTAAGACACCCCCGATTGTAAGACGTATCGGGGGTGTCAGGGGGGTCGGCTAATATAAGCTGTACCCCGAAAGTAAGCCGTACCTCGTCGCCACGCCGCCGCCGCGCCACCGCCGCCGCAACCGGCCCATCGGCCGCGGCACACCTCCGCGGCGCACCTTTCTGCCAGGCCTCCAAGGAAGGGAGGGGGAAGAGAGCAAGAGGCGTGGCGAAGCAGCGCCGCGTCAGAGTGACGCGCCGCCGCTTCGCCACGCCTCTTGCTCTTTTCCCCCTCCCTTCTTTCGTCCAAGGAAGGGAGGGGGAAGAGAGCAAGAGGCGTGGCGAAGCTTCTTGCCGCATCAGAGTGACGGCCGCTGCTTCGCCACGCCTCTTGCTTTTTCCCTCCCTTCTTTTTCGTCCAAAGGGAGGGAGGGGAAAGAGCAAGAGCGTGGTGAAGCAGCGCCACGTCAGAGTGACGCGCCGCCCGCCACGCCTCTTGCTCTTTCCCTCCCTTCTTTCGTCAGGGAGGGAGGGGGGGAAGGCAAGAGGCATGGCGGGCAGCGCCGCGTCAGAGTGACGCGCCGCCGCCGCCACGCCTCTTGCTCTTTTCTCCCTCCCTTCCTTCGATCAGGAAAAGCTGCGCCACGGAGGTGTGCCGTGGCCGATGGGGCCGGTGCGGCGGCAGCATGACGGCGGCAGCGGCGGCGTGAAGCGTGCGACGGGCACGCGTCTTAGTTTATATAAGACGTGCCCGAAAAAAGACGTGGGGGACTTTTCGGGGGAAAGAAAGTAAGACGCTGTCTTACTTTCGGGGAAACACGGGTATTTCTGCGTCAGCTCCCCCTGGTGGCCAGAGTTTGCCTCTGTTCGTCTATATGTGTGTATGTGGAAACGGTAGGGATTGTCTGCCAAGTACTGTATGTGTACCTGTAATCCGCTCCGAGTCCCCTTCGGGGTGAGAAGAGTGGAATATAAATAAAGTAAATAAATAAATACTTACAAACAATTCATAGTTAACAACGGGGATCTGACAACAGGAAGTCTGTATTTTTAATATTGACTTGGGTTATTTTAGGTTTGTCTGGTTAAGTGTGCCCTTTTTTCTGTTGTCATTTTGATTATGTTTTTTTTTTGTACTGAAACATAATTTTAAAAATTTAGAATGTTATATGAGTGGACCAGGCAAAGATGAAAATGAGCTGGAGAAGGGAGAAAGCAGTCCTTACAATGACCTAACCCAGGTAATAATGCATTTCTTTGCAGAATCCTGTTTTCAGGGAATGCATACCTATGCAGCACCAGGTACCGTGTTTCCCCGATAGTAAGACACCCCCGATTGTAAGACGTATCGGGGGTGTCAGGGGGGTCGGCTAATATAAGCCGTGCCCGAAAGTAAGCCGTACCTCGCCACCACGCCGCCGCCGCGTCGCAACCGGCCCATCGGCCGCGGCACACCTCTGCGGCGCACCTTTCTGCCAGGCCTTTGATGCGGCGCCGCTTATACGCCTCTTGCTCTTTCCCTCCCTTCCTTCGTCAAGGAAGGGAGGGGAAGAGAGCAGAGCGTAGAAGCCGGCGCCGCCAGAGTGACGCGCCGCTTCGCCACGCCTCTGCTCTTTCCCCCTCCCCCTTTCTTGTCCAAGGAAGGGGGGGCAGCAAGCGGCATGGTGAAGCGGTGTCGCGCCAGAGTGACGCGCCGCGCTCGCCACACCTCTTGCTCTCTTCCCCTCCCTTCCTTCATCCAAGGAAGGGGGAAGAGAGCAAAAGGCGTGCAGCGGCACCGCGTCAAGTGATGCGCCGCCCCGCCACGCCTCTTGCTCTTTTCCCTCCCTTGTCCAAGGAAGGGAGGGGGAGAGCAGCGGCGTGGTGAAGTGGTGCCGCGTCAGAGTGACGCGCCGCCGCCACGCCTCTTGTTCTTTTCCCTCCCTTTCTTCGTCCAAGGAAGGGAGGGGGAGAGGCGTGGTGAAGCGGCACCGCGTCAGAGTGATGCGCCCCGCCGCCACGCCTCTTGCTCTTTTCCCCCTCCTTTCTTCGCAGGAGGAGGGAAGCAGCAGCGGCGTGTGTGAGCGGTGCCGCATCAGAGTGACGCGCTGCCGCCGCCACACCTCTTGCTCTCTTCCCCCTCCCCTTCCTTCGTCCAAGGAAGGGAGGGGGGAAGAGAAAATCGTGAAGCGCAAGTCAGAGTGACGCCGCCGCGCCACGCCTCTTGCTCTTTCCCCTCCTTTCTTCGTCCAAGGAAGGGAGGGGAAGAGCAAGAGGCGTGGGTGAAGCGGCACCGCGCCAGTGATCGACGCCCCGCTCGCCACGCCTCTTGCTCTTTTCCCCCTCCCTTTCTTCGTCCAAGAAGGGAGGGGGAAAAAAGCAGAGGCGTGGTGGCTTGGCACAGAGTCAGAGTGACGCGCCGCCGCCACGCCTCTTGCTCTTTTCCCCTCCCTTTCTTCGTCCAGGAAGGGAGAAGAAGAAGAGAGGCGGTGAAGCTGCACCCCGTAGTGGGGCTTTTGGGGGTAAAAAGAAAGTAAGACGCTGTCTTACCTTCGGGGAAACACGGTACATACGCTAGTCACAAATATGAGACAGACTCCAGTTAAAGCAGAAGGCAGCTCCATGCACAGAACAAGAGAAAGGGAAACGGAAGGAGGGAGTGATAAACCACCTTTTCAACGGCTGGGCCCAAGTGAGACAAGCCTCGGGTCCACAGTCAGAGAAAATGCCTTACCACAGACTTCAGGAGAAAGGTTTGCCTCGGCTAACCATGGCGCCAGGTTAAGGAGCTCCATCTCGTGGCTTTTAGAGGCTCGGTTCTTCTACAGGGAGAAGGTTCAATCAGCAAC
The DNA here is from genome assembly GCA_030556195.1 of Anolis apletophallus. Taxonomy (NCBI): domain Eukaryota; kingdom Metazoa; phylum Chordata; class Lepidosauria; order Squamata; family Anolidae; genus Anolis; species Anolis apletophallus. The sequence continues at coordinate 119,920,796 of JARBWK010000011.1, forward strand.
ACGGTATGAGAAAGCGGCGGCACCGCCATTCGTGCCACAAAGCCATTTCTATTCCACACTCCGCCACCCGGGCGATTGCCGACGTGTATCGTCAAGTGAACCATCAATTACAACAGTGATTTCCAACCTTTTTTGGGCCGCGAGACATTTTTTACATTTACAAAATCCTGGGGCACACCACCAACCAAAATGACACAAAATGACACTCTAACACAGTAATACATATAGTTAATGTGTTTTTAAATGTATTTATACACTCCGTGTGAAACCTGGGCCTGTTTCGATGAACACAACACAGATACCCGGGCAGGAATGGCAGAAAGACACACACGAAGCTCTTGCTCAACAGCTGTCAGTCTCTCTCTGTGTTTAGTTTTTATCGCAGTCACCCGGTCCTCAGGGAAAACGTACCCGGTCCTCAGGGAAGCTGGCTGGAAAGAGAGCAGCCAGACGGAAGCACACTCTGAGGCAGAGAGTTCCACTGCTGAACAGCTCTCACAGTCAGGAAGTTCTTCCTAATGTTCGCCCTCCTACACAGACATGCTTCCCTGTGATGTTTGCTTTTCTGCCTGCGCTCTTGTGCTCTCTCTGTCTCTCGATACACACACATGTAATGTTCATTTGTGGGATTAACATAACTCAAAAACCACTGGACAAATTGCTGCCAAATCTGACCACAAAACATACTAATACTAACCCAAGGAGGGACCATCAGTCAAAAAACTGATTTTGTCATTTGGGAGTTGTAGTTGTTGGGAGTTATAGTTCACCCGCAATCAAAGAGCACTCTGAACTCCACCAATGATGGAATGGAATCAAACTTCCCACACAGAACTCCCATAACCAAGAGAAAATACTATAAGAGTTTGGTGGGCATTGACCTTGAGTTTTATTGATTGATAGAATTATGATTCTGGGACTCATATCAATAATAAGACTAACATAATGGGAATTGTGATGTTGATTTTACTGATTGAATTGATTATATTTATTATGGGACTCATATCAATAATAAGAGTAACATAATGGGAATTGTGATGTTGATTTTACTGATTGAATTGATTATATTTATTATGGGACTCATATCAATAATAAGACTAACATAATGGGAATTGTGATGTTGATTTTACTGATTGAATTGATTATATTTATTATGGGACTCATCTATTATATAAATGGGTTCACGTCATGTGATGTATACCTCAAACAAAGAAACCATACAACGCAGAAACACAATACTTGCCAACAGAAATAGGCCTCAAGCAAGGTACGTTTGTAGCAAAGAAACTTTTCCCCCCAAAACCGAAAAGGCCCCCAAAACAACGAGTAAAAATAAAACTACATTTACCAGCATCCTCTGGGGCAGCCAAAGACTCACCCAGCCTCTACATTCTGAACAACATGATTGGCTGCCAATAAGGGCGGATTTGCATAACTGCTGCACTGGCCAGCCAACATGAAAATTCCGATCCATAATAAACTGCCAATCCCCAACACAAACACCCAAATCACTTCCAACCGAAAAATCACAGACCACGCCCAAAATTGACAGTAAGGCTTCATTAACTAGATTTCCCTAACTAGCCCTCACTTACTGGGAAGCTGTTTACGCTCTGAATTGACAGTAAGGCTTCATTAACTTGATGTTCCTAACTAGGCCTCAGCTCATGGGACATTGTGTATGGCCTGAATTGACAGTAAGGCTTCATTAACTTGCTGTTCCTAACTAGGCCTCAGCTCATGGGACATTGTGTATGGCCTGAATTGACAGTAACCTACCTTGGCACACAGAGCCCCGACCATGCATGATGGGACTTGAAGTACCACCATGGAAAATTGACAGTAGTACTTCAAAACCCATCATTCCCCACAGACCTCAGCTCATTGCACATTGTGTACCAAGACCAATAAAGACTTCACTTGGCACACCATGCCCCCATGACCCACACTCCATCAGCTCATGGGACATTGTGGATGATTGGACCTGAATTTCTCCTAAAAGGGCACAGCAACCATGCATGATGGGACTTGAAGTATCAATAATAAGAGTAACATAATGGGAATTGTATGTACTTTTTACTGATTGATTTGATTATATTTATTATGGGAGAACCAAGACAATAATAAGAGTAACCCCATAATGGGTTTAATTGTGGGCATGTTGATTTTACTGATTGAAAAGGATTATATTTATTATGGGACTCATATCAATAATAAGAGTAACATAATGGGAATTGTGATGTTGATTTTACTGATTGAATTGATTATATTTATTATGGGACTCATATCAATAATAAGACTAACATAATGGGAATTGTGATGTTGATTTTATTGATGATTGAATTGATTATGATTCTGGACTGTTGTGATTGAGCCCATGGCTCTGCCTGTGAGTAGGGCTGGGGCGGACGCTGAATCTACAGCGTCTGAGTGTAGTATGGAACTGGGTGGGGCTGAGTGTAACCTACACGCTGGAGCAGGCAGAAAGAGGGCTGCAAGTGATTTCAGCAGGGAAAGTTTGGCACAAAGGAAGAGAGTACGGCAAATACTTATGGCTCCTACTGATTGTGACTCCTTTGAGGGTTTTTCTAGGGATGGGGAAGGATCGTCAGAAGATAGTGATACTGAATTGGACTGGACTCAAGTAAAGGAAATTCAGGGTGTGTGTGAGGCAGCCACCAGTAGTGATACTTTTCTGGGGTTTGATAGTGATAATGAGTGGCCCCCTGAATCCTCAGGGAATGATTAGGATACACTAAGTTTTGAAAAACGCTGGGGGTCTTGGAGGGACTCACAAAGGGTTTCAGCTGCAGAGAGAGAAGCAGCTGCATCGCCTAATCAGGGGGAGTGGTCCTCTTTGGGTGAGTCTGATCTCTAGGTCTATTTAATGTGGGCTTTTTGGGAGCTTCCTTGCGGCGAGCAAGGAGTTGTTCTTGGTATCCTGTGTTGTATCCTGATATCTTGCATTGTGTTCCTGATCCAGTTTACTCGTGAGTTGGGGTTTTACTCTGCCCTTTTGGGCTGAGATGCTGCTGCCACAGTTGAGAAAGGTGGGTGGCCTTGGGTTACAATGTTCTGCTTTTTGTCCAGCTACAGCCGCGTGTTCCTTGTGGCGGGGTTTGAACTCCGTTGGACTTTCTGTGAGTGTCACAAGCTACAAGAATGGTATTGTATACACGGGGGGAGGTTATGGGGATTACGATGAATGTTGTTCCCATGCATTTAGCTCCTGTGGACCTTGGATTGTCTCCTCGTTTCTCCGTCTTTCTCCTGCCCACGACTCCGGACTAGTTATCGATTACGCTATCGGCTCAACCCTCTGAGGACGTCACAGATGACATCTTTAGTTTACTTCTGTACATCCTTTCCGTATTTTGGGGCTTCTCCGTGGGTTTTTGTGGGTTAGGCTGGTTTTTTGTTAGTCCCATTCCCATTTATTGTATAATGAACTCTTTGTTATCCCTTTTTACTCTTGGATTTGGCTTTAATTGGCATCTGCATCACGACAGGGACTCATATCAAAAATATGAGTAATATAATGGGAATTGAGATATTGATTATATTGATTGATGGAATTGATTATGATTCTGGGACTCATATCTCTATCTCTCTATATAATAAAGTGGAATGTTTGTATGTATGTTTGTATGTATGTATGTATGTATGTGGCAGCGTTCTGATTGGCTCCCGGCCTCTACATTCTGACAACATGATTGGTTGCCAGTGAGGGAGTATTTGCATAACGCCTCTAATTGGCCAGCGAACACGAACATTCCGACACTCTAAACAGCCAGAGGGGGATACGGCAAAGGCCTGAAGCAGTCAGCCATGGTGGGAGATTCAGACCGAAACACTTTGCAGCTCCCAACAATGACAGACAAAAGCCAAACTTGGCACAGAAAACCCACAAAACCCACTCTACATACTGGTGCAGTTTGAAGGAGGGCAGACCATGGATGATGGGACTTTAAGTACCTCCAATCACTTCCCCAGACCGCTGCAACCCTCATCCACTGAATGATCAAGACCAAACCTGGCACACAGAGGCCCCATGACCCACTTTACATCCTGGTGCAGTTTGGAGGAGGGAAGACCATGCATAATGGGACTTGAAGTACCTTCACTCTCTTTCCAAAACTGCTGCAAACCTAATCCAATGACTGATCCAAACCAAACATGACACAGGGAACCCTCATGACCCACTCTACATCCTGGTGCAGTTTTGTGTGGGACAGACCACGGATGATGGGACTTGAAGTACCTTCACTCACTTCCTGAGAGCACTGTGACCCTCATCCAATGACCAATACAGACCAACCCTAACCCGCAACTTAATGGGAGTCTCCCAGAGGCCATCCCTCCCCTCTCCACACGTTGTCACCGGTCTTGAAGAAAGGAGGCCAATAATAAGAGCTATATAGCGGGAATTGAGATATTGATTGTATTGATTGATGGAATTGATTATGATTCTGGGGTTCATATCAATAATAAGAGTAACATAATGGGAATTGAGTTATTGATTGTATTGATTGATGGAATTGATTATGATTCTGGGGTTCATATCAATAATAAGAGCAATATAGCAGGAATTGAGATATTGATTGTATTGATTGATGGAATTGATTATGATTCTGGGGTTCATATCAATAATAAGAGTAACATAATGGGAATTGAGATATTGATTGTGTTGATTGATGGAATTGATTATGATTCTGGGGTTCATATCAATAATAAGAGTAACATAATGGGAATTGAGATATTGATTGTGTTGATTGATGGAATTGATTATGATTCTGGGGTTCATATCAATAATAAGAGTAACATAATGGGAATTGAGATATTGATTGTATTGATTGATGGAATTATGATTCTGGGGTTCATATCAATAATAAGAGTAACATAATGGGAATTGAGATATTGATTGTATTGATTGATGGAATTATGATTCTGGGGTTCATATTAATAATGGTAATAATAAGAGTAATATTGATTGTATTGATTCATGGAATTGATTATGATTCTGGGGTTCATATCAATAATAAGAGTAACATAATGGGAATTGAGATATTGATTGTATTGATTGATGGAATTGATTATGATTCTGGGGTTCATATCAATAATAAGAGTAACATAATGGGAATTGAGATATTGATTGTATTGATTGATGGAATTGATTATGATTCTGGGGTTCATATCAATAATAAGAGTAACATAATGGGAATTGAGATATTGATTGTATTGATGGAATTGATTATTATTATGGGACTCATAATCAATAATAAGAGATTGATGGAATTGATTATGATAATGGGGTTCATATCATATTGATTGTATTGATTGATGGAATTGATTATGATTCTGGGGTTCATATCAATAATAAGAGTAACATAATGGGAATTGAGATATTGATTGTATTGATTGATGGAATTGATTATGATTCTGGGGTTCATATCAATAATAAGAGCAATATAGCGGGAATTGAGATATTGATTGTATTGATTGATGGAATTGATTATGATTCTGGGGTTCATAAGAGTAATCAATAATAAGAGTAACATAAGAGTAACATAATGGGAATTGAGATATTGATTGTGTTGATTGATGGAATTGATTATGATTCTGGGACTCATATTATGATAATAATAAGAGCAATATAGCGGGAATTGAGATATTGATTGTATTGATTGATGGAATTGATTATGATTCTGGGACTCATATTATGATAATAATAAGAGCAATATAGCGGGAATTGAGATATTGATTGTATTGATTGATGGAATTGATTATGATTCTGGGGTTCATATCAATAATAAGAGCAATATAGCGGGAATTGAGATATTGATTGTATTGATTGATGGAATTGATTATGATTTTGGGGTTCATATCAATAATAAGAGCAATATAGCGGGAATTGAGATATTGATTGTATTGATTGATGGAATTGATTATGATTCTGGGGTTCATATCAATAATAAGAGTAACATAATGGGAATTGAGATATTGATTGTATTGATTGATGGAATTGATTATGATTCTGGGGTTCATATCAATAATAAGAGTAACATAATGGGAATTGAGATATTGATTGTATTGATTGATGGAATTGATTATGATTCTGAGGTTCATATCAATAATAAGAGTAACATAATGGGAATTGAGATATTGATTATATTGATTGATGGAATTGATTATGATTCTGGGGTTCATATCAATAATAAGAGTAACATAATGGGAATTGAGATATTGATTATATTGATTGATGGAATTGATTATGATTCTGGGGTTCATATCAATAATAAGAGCAATATAGCGAGAATTGAGATATTGATTGTATTGATTGATGGAATTGATTATGATTCTGGGGTTCATATTATGATAATAAGAGTAAATATAATGGGAAATGAGATATTGATTATATTGATTGATGGAATTGATTATGATTCTGGGGTTCATATCGATAATAAGAGCAATATAGCGGGAATTGAGATATTGATTGTATTGATTGATGGAATTGATTATGATTCTGGGGTTCATATTATGGTAATAATAAGAGTAACATAATGGGAATTGAGATATTGATTATATTGATTAATTGATTGGGTTTTTAGATAGACACATATGAACACTCAGAGTGTCTCCACTGGGGAATTAATGCAGTTTCACACCACTTGTAACTGCCATGGCCTCCTCCTCCTGGGAATTGTAGTCTCACAAGGCCTTCTGCCTGCCTCCCTCCCTCCCTCTGCCAAAGAGGGCAAACTGCAACCACTTCCAGGCCAAGTGGGACCAAAGTGGGTTAATTCCCCAGTGCAGACGCCTCCTGCTGCCTCAGGGCTTGGAGCAGGCCTTCCCCAAGGCGTGGTGGCCTCGGCCCCACGGTGGGCCCCACGGAATTCAGGTTCCCACTCGCCCCCTTCGACCAAGGCCCTCCTTACCTGGCAATCCCAGCCACCATGCCACACCAGGAAGCGCCTAGGCCCTGGCCTCAGCCTCCTCTGCGTCTGCGCCAATGAAAACGCAAGGATCCGGGAAAGAGGCGGGGTTTACAAGGCTTTGACCAATAGGAGGCCGCGTATTGCACTCAGGCGGGAGGTGGAGGACGCATGGGCAAGAGAGAACCCGACCAGATTGGGGATGCTGTGTCACGCTATTTACATTCCGTCGGGAAACACGGCTATTCATCTTTAGTTCCGGATCAGTAATCTATTCTAGCCTGTATTCACCCAAGCCGACCAAATTGAGAGAGGGCTGTGTGCGTTTGCTATTTACACTCCGGCTGGAAACACAACTCCTCATCTTTAGTTCCGGATCAGTAACAGATGGACTGCATTCACTTAATGCTGTAGGGGCAGATAAACCGCATTAATTCCACAGTGTAGACACCCCCACCCAAAAAAATGTAGAAGAAGAACAACTAGGGGACTTCTGTAATTTATAATTTAGTTTCTGGACTCAATATTATTATTATCCTAAAATTGGAACGATACAGAGAAGATTAGCCGCTGGCCCCACATTTGGACCGGGCTGTGGCGCAGCTGGTTGGGAGTCAGTTGCTTTACTATAAAAAAAATCACTACTGACCGAAAGGTCATGTGTTCGAAGCCAGCCCGGGTCGGAGAGAGAGCTCCCAACTATTTGTCTAGTTTGCTGTTGACCTACGTCAGTGTTTCCATACACGGCAAAGTGATCACTATTGCAACTTCTATACACACTGCTAAACCACAATGTTTAAAGGGGCAGTGTCAAAGGAATACCAAGACATAGCATATATAGGTAAAAACCACTCTATTGTATGGCAGTATATGCTCAATGCATCAAACAAGTCACACGACTAGAATATAAAAATCTCTATTTCATATTCATACAACGCACAGTCATGGGATATACAGATGTATCATACGTGCTCAGGTGTGTCATACACAGGATTAGTGAGGGGTAGGCGTGACACATACAATGTATCAAATTATATAGGATAGATCAAAAGCGCAACTCCCCAAAGTAAATATAAAGACCATCTGAGTTGTCAAATATCTAGGCTCCCATGAGCCGTGAAGTCCAAACAGCTGGTGATACAGGGACAGAGGAGGCAGGCATAAGCTCCAAATAATAAGTTCAAAAGTTGGCCGACGGGCTGGCGATGCCAAACTTTTCGAGGCCACTCCCCCGTTTCGCCCCCGGGCGGGGCTTTCTCAAGGCCATAAATGGTGTTTCCGTAGTCCAAATATCTGAAGGAAAATATCATATATGCATCACAGTATATTATAGTAGTCTACAGACAAAACCCAATACATTATATACATTAAAGGTAACATACCATTCAGCAAAGCGTTCAGGCTTAACCTTACTCAGGCAGCAAGGTGACCATAAAGGTAAGAAAGGAAGGATCAGGAGAGTGTTATAAAGTAACTCAGGTGGAACAATTAGGTAATTAGTGATTGAACACTGATTACCTCGTTTAACCCATTTGGAATTTCTGAATTTAATCGGATTATCCATAGTCTTTCAAGTTCCATTGTGGTCTTAGACAAAGATGTATATGTCGATGAATGTAGACAACAACTGCAAAATGCCAGATTCTATAAATTGTTGAGTTATGATCCTACCACTCGATTTTCTTCAGTCATTAGAGATACGATCGAAGAGGCTGTGGCTACTGGTGTAATCAGCGAAAAGACTGGTGAATATCTTTTTGTTAAATATCCTAGAACGCCCGTTTTCTACGTTCTCCCAAAGGTGCATAAATTAATTTTTCCTCCGCCAGGAGACCCATCGTAAGTGGATGTGGTGGCATTTTAGAAACATTGTCCAATTTTTTGGACTCTTACCTACAACCCATAGTACACCAAACTAAGGCTTTTGTGAGAGACACCACGGATGTAATCCATAAATTAGAAAACCAGCCTATAGCATTGAATCAGACTATTGTAGTAGCGGATATTATTTCATTATATACTTGTATACCTCTACCAGAATAAGTAACCCTTAGTGGAGTCCTGGGTGTAGTGACCCATGGACCTGCGACTGAGTCAATAGGGGAACCTCGGTAGGTGGCAGAGCTGGTGGCTGCTATGGTGGGCAGGCGCCTTTAACGGCTGGAGGTAAGCTGACGACGCCAAGATGGCCGTTGCGCGTAACCGCTTCCTCGGGGCGCTGATCACTTCTGACCGCTCCTCCCCAGTATTGTAGTAGACCAATTTAGACTCAAAGTCGAAACGAGAGATTTCTAGGCATGGAATCTCTCGGCATTACTTCGCGAACGAAGATTCAGGAAGGACTCATCCCATGCTTTTTACAAGCGCGTTGATGACTAAAAAGGCCAATCTGAGATAGGCAAGTCCGGTTGCAGAAAGCACAGCAGAAAGTCTCTTTGGGTGATGTTCTTTCCAAGTTGCGGTTCTTTCTGCGTTGTCATTTCTCTTCGAGACCCATTCGGCGTGTCTTCTCAAAAGAGGCCGCAGCATTGCGGGTAGTGAGTTTCCATGCCTCCCGATGTGAGGCCAGGGTGGACCATTGTTGGTGATCAATCTGGCCGAGCCTGAGATGTTGTCTCAGGGAGTCCTTATATCTCTTCCTGGGGGCGCCTCTCCCGCGCCGACCCGTGGCGAGTTCACCACAGAGTAGCATCTTTGGGAGGCGGTGGTGTCCATCCTAGAGACATGCCCTGACCAGCGCAGGAATAGCATACAGTGAATACATGACATAGGTGGCAACGCATATAATACAATATACAGGTACCTAATAACAGTAAAACATAATAGCATGCAGAGAGTACATACATACCGCGTTTCCGCCTTTCAATACAGATCGCTCTTGTGAGTTATCTCCCGGGCTGCAATCAGCACCGGGATACAGGAGTAGCTAGCTTATATAGCCAAATTCAACACAGGTGAATTCACAATAACAGGGTTTGCACTGAGAGGGTCTCATTGAGCCCAAAGGGGGGCTCACTAGATACCAATAAGATCCATTTTCTTTCAGCTTTTAGCAAGATGTTCTGTTTGTCACAATGAGGGGGGAAACGCACCTTTTTTTAAACCTGTCACCTTTAGCATGTTTGGATCAATTTTCTTTTCTGCACAATGCTGGTAAAACCCAGAGTCAAGGGACCCACATCTAATTCTAGAAAGGTGTTCCATAATCCTTGTTCTAAGACACCTGGAGGTCATCCCAGTATAATGGCGATTGCAGCCACAGCAGCATTGGATAGCGTAAATGACTCCCGAGGAAGCGCAGGTAATTTCATCCCTAAGGTATAGTATTCTACCTGTTTGGTTGTTTGAATGCTAGTGTTGGGCGAGATGAGAGGGCATACCGAACAAGAACCATACTTTTTGGTGCCCGGGCGCGGGGAGGTGGTTTTAGGGTAGATGACATGGTTACTATGGACAAGATACTCTGATTCTTAGAGCGTTTATAGGCAATCTGGGGGGGAGACTCAGGCCCGGTATAGTTGATACCAGGGGCCAAAACTTGTTGACAATGCTTTGTATTTGGCGCGAATGCGGGGTAAGGGTAAGCGGCCATACAATTCTAGAGGAGGGGTTCTTGGTGCCTTTCTGAAGTAATTGAGCCCTAGGTATGGAATCCGCTCTGCTCTTAGCGGTTTGGACAATGGAGTTGGGGTACCCTCTGTGGGCGAGATTGAGAGAAAGGGTGTGTGTGTCTCGTTCAAAATGCTCAGGGAACGATGAGTTTCTTTTGAGGCGTAGAAGCTGTATAGAAGAGACTACGCCAGTGTTTCCCAACCGGTGTGCCGTGGGCGATCATCAGGTGTGCCGTGGGAGATTATTTTCTAGCTTCATTCAGGAGAGGTTACTGAAGGAGGGAAGGCGGGGGGACATTGGGGAAGCGGGGAGGCGTCCTCTCTCTCGGTCTCTTTCTCTGTCCAGGGTGGGCTGGATGGCCTCCGGTGGCCGAGGGCCGAGGCGAGGGGGGAAAGCGGCGCGGCGCCTTTGGAGCTCGCGGCGGGGGGCATGTCCGTGTCTCTCTCTCTCCCGCGCACACTCTCTAGCGCTCCGGAGTGCCTTCGCCGCTGAGCTCCGCACGCCTCGCCGCCTTTTCTTCCTCCTCCTCTTCCTCCCTCGCCCTCGACGGAGCTCCATCCGGCGGGGAGGCACGGGGACGGCGGAGCAGAAAGGAGACATGGCTGCCGGAGGAGCCGGGGAGGGGAGGGGAGTCCCTCCAGTATCTAGGGGCAGAGACCCACAGCTGGCTGGGTCAGGTCCGGATTAACACTTTTTGCACCCTAGGCCATACTTTGGAATTACACCCCCCCCCCTTAAGCCAACCTCTACCGCACCCCCCCCCCTCCCACATCACTCTCAACATAAATCCTAGCATACAACCTCCCACAAATTCACTCAGGTAGTTATAGTTTACCCTACAGCCAGAGAGCACACTGAACCCCACCCATGATGCATCTAGAGCAGGCCTGTCCAACAGTTGGCCAGCGGGCCGCACACGGCCCGCCAGCCCCTTGGACGCAGCCCGCCTACCCCTCCTGGAATTTTTTTAAAAAAATTTCGGGCGGGCGCTCAAGGCAGCTGCTTGCGAGGGCCAGGGCCGCTCGCGGCATGTGCGGCAGGGCGGGAGCGGCGAGGTGCCCTCCGCCATGTCGCTGGCTGCTGCAGCGGCTGCACCGGGAGCTTAGAGGAAGGTAAGCTCCCGGTGCGGCCGCTGCAACAGCCAGCGACCCCCGGCTCCGCCCCAACGGAGGCAGAAGCCCCAAAAGGAGGAGGCAGTTGCGCAGGCCGCAGCCAGCGCTGCCTCCTCCTTTTGGGGCTTCTGCTTGTGTGCGCATGGGCGCTCACCGCCGCCGCTCACGTGGCAAGTGGCAGCGCCCATGCGCACACAAGCAGAAGCCCCAAAAGGAGGCAGTGCTGGCTGCGGCCTGTGCATCTGCCTCCTCCTTTTGGGGCTTCTGCCTCCTCCTTTTGGGGCTTCTGCCTCCTCCTTTTGGGGCTTCTGCCTCCTCCTTTTGGGGCTTCTGCCTCCTCCTTTTGGGGCGGAGCTGGGGGAGGGGAGGGGGCGGAGCCGGGGGAGGGGGGCGGAGCCTTTGGCCCCCCAGGTCATCAGTGACCGGCATTCCGGCCCTTGGGCCGGTAGAAGTTGGACAGCCCTGTTCTAGAGCAAACAAGACAAACTTTAAGTATTGATGGAGTTTCAGGGGGTTAACCTCCAGTGGCGCAGTGGGTTAAACCCTTGTGCCGGCAGGACTGAAGACCGACAGTAGGCGGGCAGGCGTGGATGGCGCTCCGCGCACAGGCGCAGGAGCGCCCAAAGATTGACTTTTTATTTTTTCTATTTTTGGGGGTCCGGATCTGTCCTCCCCCCCTTGGCTGCACCCCTAGGCCGTGGCCTAGGGTGGCCTTATGGGTAATCCGGGCCTGGGCTGGGTGCCGTGGCTGGGGGTGAGAGGGGGAGGGAGGGAGGAAGGCGGGTGGGGTGTCCCCGCGGACGTTGGGCTGAGTGGGCGCTGCGGACACTTTGTGGGGAGGGGAGGGGGTGCTGCCCGGGTGCTTTCAAGAAGGGGTGCAGCCTGGCAAGAGGGGGCGACCCTGCTTCCTCCTCCGGAGGCAGCCCTGATGTCCCTTCCTCTGTCCTTCTCCCTTTGCAGAGGAAAGGTTGCAGCGCTCTCCCTTTCTCTCCGTCTCTGTCTCAAATGCCAGGGTCCACTTGCTTGGGAGCTGGGGGCACCTCACGGCCACCAATCAATGTCTTTGCTCATGACCATGGATGTGGGCGAGGCGTCAGGAGAGAGTGCGCCCGGAGCATGGCCATGCGGCCCCTAAGGAATGACAATCATGTCAATTGGAGTTGCTCCTCAGAAAAATATGCTCATAACTTGACTCGCGGGTTGGTTGCATTTAAACAGTGCACCTGGCTTCTAGGAGGATGTGTTCAGGAGCAGGGTGGCTTTACTGATGGAAATTTTGCAGAATCAGTGGGAAAACGTGGTATTGCACTGACTCATTGCATGGGGGGGGGGACTCCTCAGAAAGGTTCTGCAGGAGAAAATGTGTATTTGTTTGAATTGTACAGACATAGTGTAGCAGATTACCATACTCCCACAAGGCAGGCTGCTCGTGCAGACACAGTAGAAGGAGAAGACAGACAACAGGATTTCTCAGAAAGCTCAGTTTACTTTGTTTTCACAGCTGCGAGTCCGTCCCTGCACAACATGGTGCTTCAAGGGGGGCTGTCTCTGGGCAGATTATTGCTAACATACGGGCACTTGGAGCATCTCCTCTCGGGAGGGGTACTTTTTACTCTTTAACCCCCTTCATTCCCTACTGTTTTTTCATTGCTAGTGATACCTGAGAACTTGCAACTACAATTATACATCATCATATCTTTTTGGAAGATCTCCAGCAATAATCTGGCTTATTCTGTCCTCCTAATCAAGAGAACAAGACATGGTGTTATCAATAAAACAAGAACAATTATCACAAACATAAGGAAGCCCTCGATCACCAACTCTTTCAACCAGGCCGCATTTGGCAACCATGAAGTTAGCCATGAAAACTGAAATGGTTCATTAACATTATGTTGAATCATGACCTGTAGCTTTTCTAGGTCATCTTCTATTGTTTGGTTCAATTTATGAAATTGTGTTTAGCAGTTGCCTTTTGATCATTGCACAAAATCCTCCCTTTGCTGTCAAGAGGTAATCTAAGGCCATTTTCTGCTGTATCTCCATTTAACTTAACTCTTCAGCTTCAGTTTGCAATGCTCTAACTATTTTCCCAGTGGCACTGATGGATTTTCTAGGCGACAGATGAGCCTCGCAATGCTCTTTTGATTGTCCTGGGCTATTATTCCTGGGTATGACCCTAAAGACAGGATCTCAGTGATGGCTCCGGCTCCTACCCTTTGGGCTTTTGGTGTCAGACAGTTGATCCTCAATGATCACTGCGTCATCACACCCGCACCCATTTTCTCTGGCTGGAACCCCCCCTCTTCTGCCTCTCTCTGGGTTGGGTTCCTCTGATGATTCACACTGGTAGGGTTAGAAAGCCCACACCAACACACTGATACCCCCCAGGATGATAGCTATTAGCCCATGTGACAAAGAAGAACCCCAAAGTTAGGGTCTCTTTATCTGCCAACCTGAACCGATGGTGTCACTAATATAGTTGTATTTATCTCAAACATAGGATAGTTAGGATACAGCTCTCTCTATTCCATGTCAGACAGATTCTGAGTCTTGACATAACTGAAGTTGTGGCCTTTGCATATGGTGATCTGTGCAATGCGTGTAACTTTTGAAACAAAATGTAATTGGGTCTCTCCAGCATTGCTGAGGACATTGAATTGTTAACTGCAATCCTCCAAGCGTTATTTGAGGATCCTTGCTTTTTAAAGGTAGGGATAAGAATGACCCTACTGTTTTTTATATATGCATGTATCCAATTACAGGCCTGTTTCCAACTTGCCTTTCTTAGGCAAGGTAATTGAGAGGGCAGCAGCGGATCAGCTGCAGCGGTTCCTAGATGACACAGCTGGACTTGATCCCTTCCAGTCCGGCTTCCGTATTGGGCATGGGACGGAGACCGTGCTTGTCGCCATTACAGACCAACTTCGCCGCCAGTTGGGCTAGGGTGGATCAGCCCTGCTCGTCCTGTTAGATCTGACAGCAGCGTTTGATACTGTAGATCACGCACTGTTGACCCACCGTTTAGCTGGCTCTGGGGTTGGGGGACTGCCCTAAAATGGGTGGCCTCCTTCCTCCATGGCCGGGGACAACGGGTGGAGGGCGGAGGTCTCCGGGAGACTCCCACTAAATGTGGGTCCCCAGGGCCATCCTCTCCCCCTTATTATTCAACGTTTACATGCCCCCTGGCCCAGCTGGCCCGCGACTTTGGTCTGGAGTGTTATCAGTATGCGGATGACACCCAGCTTTTGCTGAGAATGGACAGCAGGCCGGACACCGTACCCGATTGTTTCCATCTATGCCTTGAAGCCGTGACTGGTTGGCTGCGGGCCAGCCGGCTGAAGGTGAACCCGTCGAAGACGGAGATCCTGTGGCCTGGTCGGCCTGGGCTGGGTGGGTGCCGGTTGCCTACCCTGGATGGCGGCGGCTTAACCCAACGCCATCGGTTAAGAGCTTGGGGTTTTGTTGGACTCCTCGCTGACCATGGAGGCTCAGGTCTCCGTGGTCAGCAGGCCGTCCTTCTGTCACCTAGGACAGGCTAGGCGACTGGCGCCCTACCTGTCCAGGGACGACCTGGCCACGGTAATCAAGCGACGGTCATCTCGAGACTAGACTACTGTAATGCCCTCTACGTTGGCCTTCCCTTGTCGACAATCCGGAAACTCAAGCTAGTGCAGAATGCCGCCGCCCGCTTGCTGGCGGGAACGCCAGTGAGGGGAGCATAATACACGTGTCCTTCGGCATCTGCTCTGGCTTGCTATTGAGTACCGAATTGCTTTCAAGGTGTTGGATTTGACATTTATGGCGTTGCACGGCCGTGGGCCTGCGAACCTGAGGGACCGCCTTACCCGTACTTTCCCCGAGATCACTGCGCTCAGATGAACAAAATCTGTTGTTAGTGCCATCAATCCGCTCCTGCCATCTATCCACGACTAGACAGAGAGCCTTCTCCGCAGCGGCGCTTTGGAATGCCCTCCCGGACAGTACCCGAGCTATCTCAGAATTGCCCCTTTCCGGAGGGCCTGTAAGACGGCCCTTTTCGCTTAGCTTTTAATTAAGCACGCCGGATTAAGAACTATGCCGCATGTCCTTTTATACCTGTGTGGTGACTTAATGTGTTTTAATTGTGTTTTATGCTTTTATGTTTTTATTGTAGGGCTACATGTTGACATGTGGTGACATGTTGCCCATTGTGTTTACTGTTATCCGCCCCGAGCCTGCTGGGAGGAGCGGAATACAAGAATGAACAATAAATAAATAAATAAATAAATGTATCAATGTAATATCTGAAACATATGTTGTATCTGTATCTTGATCCAATTGCCCTGCGTTGGACTACGGTCAGTCCCAATAACACATTTTACTGATTAGCCTTATCATTTCTGCTCTCTGGTGGAGGCCTACAAAGGATCTTCTTACACCCCCAGCAGAGCCAAAACAAACAAATCTATACAATACACAGAAAAAACCCAAAAACTGGCACTCCCAAGTCCCAAGGTCATGTCTTCGGGTGACTCCCGGAAGTCTTCCCTCCTCTTCGGGGTGGCTTTCGATCAGCCTGTCCCCAGAAGAGTGGCCCCCCACAATGCTGACTCTCCTTTCCTTTTCAAGGTCGTCCTTTGGACCTCCTTTCGGCGCGCCTGCTGGAACTCTGGTCAGGCATATCTTCAGTGGGTCCTTCTGGTCATCGTCCACCTGAATAATAATATATCTGCTATTCTTTTTTTTTTGAGTTTAAAAGAGTTTTTATTGAAAGTTACACAAATACAACATTAATTGACAACAAGAAGAAAACATATTAAAAAAGGGGAAGATGGGGATGTGAAAAGGGAAAGGGGTTGGGGAAGGAAAGAAAACAGAAGGACACCTGGTCTCTCCATCCGGATTGTCCAGGTTCCATAGAAAGTTACAATACAAAGTACGACAAGAGAAAAGAGTTGCTGACTTTCACATCTCCATAATTTTCCAACTAAGTCATTATTGTGTTTTGCTTTGAGGAGTGCCTCCTTAGAGGTTTAGGCCCTTTAAATCCAAATTATAGTTTTCTTTAATAAAGTTCACAAAGGGTTTCCAGGTTTCCTCGAATGCAGTGCTGGATTTGTATCTTAACCAACAGGTAAGTTTGTCCATTTCAGCTATTTCAAATGTCTTTGAGATCCAGTCCTCTTCTTTAGGGGGTTCCGTAGATTTCCACAGCCTTGCGTAGGTAATACGAGCTGCAATAATAAGGTAAGTTAGCAATTTGTCATTTGCTTTGTTCTGCCCTTGTCCCGTAATATTCAGTAAGTACAGTTCAGGTTTTTTAGTCCAGTTGCTTTTAAAGATTTTTAAAATGTTCTTATGTATCATATTCCAGAAGGAGCATGCAATTCTACATGTCCACCCCTGGTGGAAGAACGTCCCCTTGTCTTTCTGGCTGTCACGATCACGGACTTACCGGCCCCTTAATCACACACACAGAGACGTACTGAAGGCTAACTACTTTATTGAGTAAATACAGTTCAAAGATATTGTCCAATAATGATGAAAAAGCAATCCAAAAGGTTTGAAGTATCAATGTCCAAAAGAACTTAGCAATAGGCAAAAGGCTTAGCAAGGCACCACAATGCTGTGGCCAGGAACAAGGCAAGGCTTCCCAAAGCTTTGGGACAGGAACAAAGGCAAGGCTTGATGACCACTAGCTAACCAGCTCGTGATCCCTAACTCCGTCTCACGCCTATCCAGTAGCGACGTGGCCGGAGAACTGAGGATGCGTTCCCACGGACCCTATACTTAATCCTTCGGCCGAGGCCCCCGCCGCTCTAGGCTTCTTCGTCTCCAATCTCCGCTCACGGACCTCGGTCGGTCTAGGACCCTAGACCAAGCCCTCCTGGTAGACTCGATGTCCCGTCTCCTATCGAAAGTTCGACCTTGCCTCTCAGCAGCTGTGTCGCTATCTTCCTGAGAACTTTCCTCCCTAGCACTTTCCCACTCGGCTTCGTCCATGTTTTCACTTTCAAGCTCGTGGGACTTCCTCCCCCCGGGTGTTCATAACTCCCTTCGCTGCTTCCCATCTCCACCTGGTGATCGGAATCTATGCTAGGCCCAAACATCATCTCATCCCATGCCAAGCTCTCTGCAGGCGAGCGAGGCCCATCCGAAGGGCCCTGTGCTTCACCCCAGTCATCTAGCTCATCCTCTGAATCCACATCTGCTGCTGCAGGCCCTAATGCTAATGGAACCCCAGGACCTATTCCCTGCCCTCCAGGCACGAACGAGAACTGCTGTGCTACACTGGCATTTCCAGCATAGATCCTGGTTATTCTTATTTATCTTCGCAAGTTGGTGGGGTGTGATATACCACCTATATATCATTTTGTATGTATTTTCTTTTAGACAATATGCATAATTATACCTTTATATCTGCTATTCAATGGCTTATTTCCAATAGTATCTCTTTGGATTTTAAATATAACGGTTCCAAGGCCTTAATCTCCTCACTTGGGGTGGTCAGGAAAACATCACATCACACTGCCCTTTTACTTTGATCTCAATGGGCCAAGTCTCCATTTTGTTGTTGTTGTTGTTGTTTTTCTTTTCTTTTGTTTTTAAACCACATGCTATCGCCTGAGGAGACAGAAATACAGAACAGTAACAGGGAAACACAGCGCACCATTTTAAACAAATGGAAATCACTTGGAACCAATTTAAATCCGTTTCTTGACACATTTTCGCTAAAGTTTCTTTCAATGTCCTATTCCAAGTCATCCCTAGGGAATGGATTCTCTGATGAACAATACCTGGCCCATTTGCAAACCTACAGTCCTGAGCTTGCAACCTTTTTGCAATTGAATTTTTACTAATTGGTAGATGGTATCTCTCTCCCATTGCGTTGCAATGGGGCGTGGCATCAAGCTGTGAAGGACATCATCTTCATCTCCTTTTTAAAACCCCGATTCTGAATGAAGCAGGTAAAACTGGGAGCTATGGAACTCCAAGTACCAAATTAACTTTACCAAGCTGCTTATTCGTGCGGGTTCAAGGATGAGGAAATTCACGACAACTGTGAAATAGGTGAAAATCAAAAGGTTTATTTCTGGCACCAGCTGGTGGGCCCTTGCCAGCAGAACTCGCTGCAGATCAGGGGCAAAGAACCCCGTCACTTCACCTACAAAGACATTTATACCATAATGGAGTCATTTCAGTTAAGCCCACCCCTTCTTCATGGATAAAAACAATCATAATAGGCTGGTGATTATTATTGCTTGCATGACATTTCATTAATCCAATAAACAGTTCATTTTCTACTTGCATCACATTTCAAAGTTACACCTCTAAGTGAGAACAATAGACTTTTCTTGTTAGTACTTTCACACAGTACGGTATCTCTGCTTAGTCTCCTGATGTCCTCAAACTGAAACATTTACTCCCAGGCTCCGTGCCAGCACGGAGGGGGTCAAGCTCTCTGCCATGCGCAGTGCTTTCTCAATTCGCATTAAGTTTTCCCATTGCACTTAACACTCTCCGTTCTGTTTTCCACCCATCTGGCCTATGTTATCTCAAGTAAGGCACAGGGTGTATTAAAAGCCTTAATCACAGTGTTATTCTCATATTGCAAGTGCCTGTATGATTTTTGGCACAGGAACCCGCATCTCAAGCTAAACACGTATGTAGCATCACTCTCTGACTGTACTTTTTACTCGGAAAAGTACCAAACCTGCTATATGAACACTTGACTAAAATGGCACAAACAAATTAATCTCTTATCAAACTAACAATCAAGGCTAAATGGTGGTAATGATCACTTCTACAATTCAACAACAGAAATCATTTAACTTGAAAAGGATATAGTCTTCAGTAGAATCCCAAGCGAGTCCGGCCTTGGTTATTTTAGGCACACATCCATTCATATGTCCAACTTTTATCTCTTTTGATCTCTGGCATAAGAAAACAATCTCAGTCACCCTTGATTGAAGAAATAAGTCTATTAAATTCCAGGTAAAATTATTATTATTATTTATTATTTATTGGGATTTCTGCACCGCCGACTCCCAGGGGCTCGCGGCGGCTCACAAAAGCCAATGGCACAGTGCCAGAGGGTTAAAAACATAAAGCACATAGAAACACAATTAAAACAATGCAATACAGCTAAAACAATAGAGCAGCAGCGGATACAGCAGCCCAGTGGGTGTACACACGAGCCTACTCACCGAGGGCCTGCCTAAACAAATAGGTTTTGCAGGCCCTTCTAAACGGGGAGTAGGTCCTCAGGGCTCTGGCTTCGGCCGGGAGGGCGTTCCATAGCGTGGGGGCTATCACGGAGAACGCCCTCCGGCGGGTAGATGTTAAATGAGCCAACTTTACAGATGGAATTACCAGGAGGTTGGCCTCCTCGGACCGTAGTGATCTCGATGGGCAATATGGAGTGAGACGGTCCCTCAGGTACGCTGGCCCCAGGCCGTGAATGGCCTTAAAGGTGAGAACCAGCACTTTGAAGGCGACCCGGTGCTCGATAGGCAGCCAGTGCAGATCCTGCAAAATTGGTGTTATGCGGCAACCTGCTGGAGCCCCAGACAGGAGCCGGGCGGCACTGTTCTGCACCAGCTTGAGCCTCCGGATCGACGACATAGGCAGGCCAACGTAGAGCGCATTACAGTAATCTAGCCTCGAGATGACCGTGGCTTGGATCACCGTGGCTAGGTCGCTCCGGGAGAGGTAGGGAGCCAGCCTCCTAGCCTGGCGGAGGTGGAAGAAAGCAGCCTTGCTAGCCATGGAGACCTGGGCCTCCATGGACAGCTGGGAGTCCAGGTGGACACCCAGACTCTTCACTGACGGCGCTGGGTGCAGCGCCGCACGGTCCAGGGTCGGAAGCCGGGCACCCACCGCGCCCGGGCGGCCCAGCCACAAGATCTCCGTCTTCGCCGGATTCACCCTCAACCTACTGGCTCGCAGCCATCCAGTAACGGCTTCGAGGCAGTGTTGGAAATTATCGGGGACGGACTCCGGCCTGCCCTCCATCCTCAGAATGAGCTGGGTGTCGTCAGCGTACTGGTGACAGACCAGCCCATAACTCCGCACCAGCTGTGCAAGCGGCTGCATGTAGATGTTAAATAACAGAGGGGAGAGAATGGCCCCCTGAAGAAAATATCTATATTCTGCAATCTGTAGTCTCTAAGGTCAGTCCTGTGTAAGAAAGTCTGTAAAATAAAGTTCTCATTATTTTCCAAGTCTTTCACTCATCCAGCTAGTTCTCATATTTTCCCACGTCTTTCACTCATCTAGCCAGGCTTAGCTCCTGTGATTGTATTCTCATTAAGCTTTTCAGCTGGCTGTGATTGGATATCAATTCATAAGCAGGGTTGCACATAATTTCCAGGCTTGAGACCTAAAAAGCAAAGATAGTGAAGAGAGAAGGGGGAGAGGGGAGGCTAATTACCCAGCCGTAGAATCCTCCACTGATTTCCATCGATATTCCATCACATCCTTTTGCTTTCACAATCTCTCACTTCCAGCCAATTTTCACCTTTTTAGAACAACCTCCATGGTTTTTCTCCACATCCATATAACAATCTCCACGGTTTATCTCCACCAAGGTTCCTCTCCACAATTTATCTCACATGTTTCTGCTGCAACCATCTTTCTGACATATCTGTTTCCATCAATGCATGAAATCATATTCCATTCAATTTCCTCCAATAGCAGCCATCCCATTTTGCTGCTTATACTTCTCCCAAAGACACTAGGTGTCGCTGCTGTCTGGAGGGTCCTGCCCTCCAGACGCTTCACATCCTAAGCATCCTTTTCCTCGTTCATTGTCATCTGTGGCATTCCTCCAACTTATCTGATATCGGCACTCTCAGTTTTTAATCACCTTGCAGCCATCCATTTGCTGCATATTCATCTCCAGGTACACTAGATGTCGCTGACGTGTACAATGGGCACATTACCTGGCTCCGCTTCCAGCAGGGGCTCTCCTGTTATTGCCTCTTTATCAATTCCTCCAATGTCATTTTATACCAACACTTTCAGTTTAATCACTTTATCTGCAACTTGCTTTTTCCACGTAACAAAACAGTCCCTTAAATCTGGCAAAAAAAAAAAACCCTTGGGCTCTATCTGTTTTTAATGTCCCGTTCAAAAATAATCTCTTTTCAGTCAAAGTATCATTCATTATCCAAAATTGTCTTGTCCTGTGTTTGAAAACAACTATGAAGAATATAATTCACACTAAAAATCATGTCTAGGGTTGTCCACATAAGATATTTTTCAAAATGTCATTTTTCATTTCAAAAGGTTGCTGTAAAATAATTTTTTTACACAGTTCCAGGCTAAATGTCAGGAGAGAATGCTTCAGGAACATTCCAACATTTGGCAAGCCCACAGTGTTCTTTCTCACATTCCAACATTTGGCACAGATAATTATTCTCTTTTTTTCTCCTTGAAAACAATAGATAGCCTCATCCCGGGCTGGCTGTTTTATCTCTGTACATACTGTACTCAGGCCCTGGCTCAGAGCCACAGCCCAAGTGGGCAAAATCTCACATATTTATAAGCAAGATTCATTTTTCACATAGACACAGAGTGAATTAGGATTTCTGCATAAATCAACAAATATTCATGGTCTAAACATTTTCTCACACATCCTCAGTAGTGACTTAGTAAATGCAATGTTGAGATTTTAAATATTTCTGGAAAAGTTATTCTGTGTTGCTATAAGCTTAGAGAAACCCTGTTCCAGCATTGATTGAGTTAAACTACACAGAGAGTATCACGAAACAGTCTTGACGAATCACCTTTGTTGAACGTTAAACTGGACAGTTCAGTCACACACCCCCCCCCCCACTGGTATGCAAGAAAGCATTCTTTATTTATTTATTATTATTTATTTATTAACTTCGATTTAGTATACCGCTCACTCCGGAGCTCAGAGCGGTTTACAAAGAAGCAAAAACACCGAGAAATAAAACAATAAAGCAGTTAAAAACATATTACACATCACAACAGATTAAAACATATTAAGAGCACAACCCTCAGCAAAGGCTGGGGGACGGGATAAAAAACCTGGGGGAACCATAGGCGGCAAGCGGGCAATGTGGTTGAATTAAGAGCGACGCCTTCCTAAAAGCCAAGTCTTCAAGGCCTTGCGAAAGGGCAGGAGAGCGCGGATGGCGCGGATCTCCTCCGGAGGCCATTCCAGAGACTTGGGGCGGCTACAGAGAATGCCCTCCGCCGTGTAGTGGCTAGTCGGCAGGTTCCGAGGGAGGCACCACAAGGAGGTTGAGCTCCTCGGAGCGTAGGGATCTCGCAGGCATATAGGGGGTAAGTCGCTCCCTCAAGTACACTGGCCCCAAACCATAGATGGCCTTGAAAGTGAGGACTAACACCTTGAAGAGGACCCGGAATTCAATCGGAAGCCAGTGCAGCTCGCGCAAGAGTGGAGTCGCTCGGTCAGATCTTGCAGCACCCAGGAGGAGGCGAGCTGCGGCGTGCTGCACCAGCAAGCTTCCGGATCATCGACAAGGGAAGGCCAATGTAGAGCGCATTACAGTAATCAAGCCTCGAGATGACCGTGGCTTGGATCACCGTAGCCAGGTCGCGTTGGGAGAGGTAGGGAGCCAGGCGTTTAGCCAACCGGAGATGGAAGAATGCTGTCCTGCAGGTGCAGCCGATCTGCTCCTCCATGGACAGGTGGGCGTCCAGTCGGACCCCTAGACTTTTACCGATGGCTGAGGGCAGAGGGCCACACCATCGAAAGTTGGCAACTGGGTCGCTACCCCCGGGCGGCCCAGCCACAAGATCTCCGTCTTCGCGGGTTCACCTTCAACTTACTGGCTCGCAGCCATCCAGTGACGGCTTCAAGGCAAAGATGGAAATTATCGGGTACAGAGACTGCCCCGGGGTCCAACCTCAGAATGAGCTTTATAGATAAGGAAACTGTGTGTGCGCCATCTTTCCGCGGCTTTTAAGCAGACACGCCATGGCTATGCATCTTCGGTCTTTCTGATTACTCCAGGGACACACAAACCCTGGCCACGCTACTTGTTCATTTCACACAATTTGACCATAAACATCACAAAATTCAAACAATTGAAAACATCAGCTTTTATACATTTAAAAATATCCTTAAATAGTACCCAAGCTTGGCATCAGAAAACCAGGACATAGTTCCAGTGAATCAAGTTTTTTTTTTCAATCCAACATGTCTGAGTCCTTATGGTAAAATATCCATTATATCATTTTTGTACATATTCTTACAGTTTTAAAACACAGATATATATCATTCATATGAATGCATTTCATTTTGTACACATAAATATACAGTATAACATTAATATAAGGCATTTAATTTTAAATCTTTTAAACTCAGTATTTCAAATGCAGTCTCATATTTCTTAGGCACACATGAACAAGGTCAAATGCTTGCCTATCTGCCAGCTCTTTCCTTCTCTATTTGTTATCAACATTCTTAGGGAACAAAGCGTTCTATGTTCAGCTTCTAGGCACATTTTACTCTTTTGCACAGGGAAAAAACCAGTTTTACACTCTTTCCCTCTTTTAAAAAGAACTAAATGCAAACGCTTTTCTTTCACCCACTCTTCTTGCTTTGAATTTAATCAGATACAAAAACAGTTCACACTTTTTAAAAACATAACAGCACTTTTAAAAAAAACATACATAAACCTCTCTCTCTCTCTCTCTCTCTCTCTCTCTCTCTCTCTCTCTCTCTGGACTTGTTGCAACACAGACATACACAGCTGCCCCCCTCCTCCTTGTTTGAATTCTTAGAGACAAGGGAGTTTTTATTTTTACCAAGGGGCATCGTCCGACTCTTTGGGACAGCCTCAGAGTCGGCTCTTTCGGGGAATTTGGGATCTTTCCCCTACCTTTTCTTTTGGGCTCTACCGGTAACCATATCTTTTTGTGCACATAACTCAGAGACTAGATGGGCAATTTTTCCCCCCAGCTCTGTAATTCCAAGTCGGGTCACCCCTTCTTGAACTTCTACGCAATTAAACTTGGGTCAAAAGGGCAACTCCTCCCTTTACCCTCCTGGCCAGTCGGGTTATGTGTGGCCATTCATTTCTGCACAAGTTCCTCAATCTGAAACCCTTTATGTCTTGTGGGTCTCCCTCCACTACCAACTGAGAAAACTTGTCAAAATTGTCTAGTAGGCATTGCAAGGGCGTCCCCTTTTAGCCTCCTCCTCCCATTTCGGGGTGCTTAATGTATTTAATGTATCACCTTCCCCTTTCCTCCCCGGCGCCGGTATGTGTGTTACCTAGTGGCTTACTCGACCACTTACTTGCCGGATTTCTATGGACTCGGAACAACCTCGCCCCCGGACTTTCCTTTGCGCAATCCTCTGAACTGGCTTTTCTGGCAACCCAAATCTGTTGCGGCACTCAGGGTCGTTCGGCGCTGACAAAGAGGTGAGGACCGCAATCGGTCTTTGTTAAGGGCCCTTCTCGACTCACGGTTGTCACCTCCAGTTCTCGCCGACAAGTTGAGGCCGTCCTGCCAACAGGATCTGTCTCCGCTTCACGGTCCGTCTCATAAATCACATCACGTCGGGGTCACCAGAGAAATGTAGCAGATTACCATACTCCCACAAGGCAGGCTGCTCGTGCAGACGCAGTAGAAGGAGAAGACAGACAACAGGATTTCTCAGAAAGCTCAGTTTACTTTGTTTTCACAGCTGCGAGTCCGTCCCTGCACAACATGGTGCTTCAAGGGGGCGGCCCCTCCTCCTTGTGAGGCACATATTTATACAACCATCAGGGTTCAACTTATGGTTGCCCAAAATCTTATTATTGGTTAAAAGTTATGTCGCAGCTAAAATTGCAGCCTATCATAATGTAACACGGACTGTCCACGCTTCATTCTTGGAGATACAGTGTTTCTTATCTCTTGCATTCCTGCACATGCCCAGTTTGATTCCCTTTGTATGGCTCCTTCTCTGTTCTGCTGTCTCTGGGCAGATTATTGCTAACATACGGGCACTTGGAGCATCTCCTCTCGGGAGGGGTACTTTTTACTCTTTAACCCCCTTCAATAGCTGCTGTGTTTTTGGCCGGTGTTTCTCTTGCAGTCCGGTCTTGCGGCAAATACATTTTATCTGAGTGTATGAATACATTTGAAAACATATCTATTATATAAAGGGGTTCCCGTCATGGAACGACCGTCCCAAACAGAGAAACCTTACAACGCAGAAACACTAACCTTGCCAACAGAAATAGGCCTCAAGCAAGGTAGGTTTGTAGCAAAGAAACTCCCCCCCCCCCAAAACCTAAAAGGCCCCCAAAACAACAAGTAAAAAAAACTACATTTCCCAGCATCCTCCGGGGCTGCCAACGACTCTCCCAGCCTCTACATTCTGACAACATGATTGGCTGCCAATAAGGGCGGATTTGCATAACTCCTGTACTGGCCAGCCAACATGAACATTCCGACCCATAATAAACTGTCAGAGGAGGATAAGGCAAAGGGCTGAAGCACAAACACAAACACCCAATTCACTTCCCACAGAAAATTTACACCCCTACAAATCACAGACCACGCCCAAAATTGACAGTAAGGCTTCATTAACTTAATTTCCCTGACTAGGCCTCACTTAATGGAATGCTGTTTACGCTCTGAATTGACAGTAAGGCTTCATTAACTTGATTCTCCCGACTAGGCCTCAGCTCATTGGACATTGTGTATGGCCTGAATTGACAGTAAGGCTTCATTAACTAGCTGTTCCTGACTAGGCCTCAGCTCATGGGACATTGTGTATGGCCTGAATTGACAGTAAGGCTTCATTAACTTGCTGTTCCTGACTAGGCCTCAGCTCATGGGACATTGTGTATGGCCTGAATTGACAGTAAGGCTTCATTAACTTAATTTCCCTGACTAGGCCTCACTTAATGGAATGCTGTTTACGCTCTGAATTGACAGTAAGGCTTCATTAACTAGCTGTTCCTGACTAGGCCTCAGCTCATTGGACATTGTGTATGGCCTGAATTGACAGTAAGGCTTCATTAACTAGCTGTTCCTGACTAGGCCTCAGCTCATTGGACATTGTGTATGGCCTGAATTGACAGTAAGGCTTCATTAACTTAATTTCCCTGACTAGGCCTCACTTAATGGAATGCTGTTTACGCTCTGAATTGACAGTAAGGCTTCATTAACTTGATTCTCCTGACTAGGCCTCAGCTCACTGGACATTGTGTATGGCCTGAATTGACAGTAAGGCTTCATTAACTTGCTGTTCCTGACTAGGCCTCAGCTCATGGGACATTGTGTATGGCCTGAATTGACAGTAACCAACCTTGGCACACAGAGCCCCTATGACCCACACTACATTCTACTACAGTTTGGAGGAGGGTGGACCATGGATTATGGGACTTGAAGTACCTCCATGGATAATGGGATTTGTAGTACTTCTAACCCTATCATTCCCCACAGACCACTGTGGCCCAGAACCAAGACCGATAAAGACCAAACTTGGCACACAATGCCCCCCATGACCCTCACTCCATCCGACTGCAGTTCAGAGGAGGACACACCATTGATAATCGGATTTCAAGTACCTCCACTCACTTCCAAAGTACCCCACCCACACAAGCATCAACCTCTACATCAACACAGCAGACGGAAAGACAAAAAACATTGTATATCCACAAGCTCTGCAGAACGCCAGCAACACCACACAACAACAACTCCACAGGACTCCAACATCCCACCCACCAAAACAACCCACAACGACACAGCCAGGGCCCCAACAACACCATAACTAACAACAATTCCAACCCTTACATACTCAGACTTTCTCGCATCTCCTAAATAAGGCACAGCAACGCGTGCCGGGTACAGCTCGTTAACTATATGTGTTGCTGTGTCGGAGTGTCATTTTGTGTCATTTTGGTTGGTGGTGTGCCCCAGGATTTTGTAGATGTAGGAAATGTGCCGCGGCTCAAAAAAGGTTGAAAAACACAGACCTATGCAACCTGAAAGACAGTTACCACTTTATGCGAAGAGGCTGATTTAACAATTTCAAGACGCCATGAATATCTCCAGCAGCATGCAAAAGAATGAAGAAGTGCTCCATCGGTGTCACAAGTAGGACGGTGAAGTGACAGCAACCCCGGCGGCTGGAATTCAAAGCATACCCTCATGAAGCTGGAATGTGTGTCTGTCTATATATGTTGTGTGTCTATGGCAGGGGCAGGGAACCTATGGCTCGGGAGCCAGGCGTGGCTCTTTTCATGATTGCATCTGGCTCTCCAGAGCAGCCCGGGCCTCGGTTTCCCAGCATGCAGCGGGGAGGAGTGACGCAAATGCGCCGCGACTGCCGCTTCCGCACCGCCACCGCCGCCTCGCTGCCCCCAGGGGACGCCCAGATCATCGCCCTCATCGTCGGGCAGCTCAAGAGTCGTGGCCTCTTTGACATCTTCCGGAGGGACTGCCTCGCCGACATCAACGCCAAGGTCCGCCTTGGCCCCGCGCCCTCCTCCCACTTCCTTCCTTCCTTTTCCTTTTTCCCCTCTCTTTTTCTTTCATTCTTTTTCCTCCCTCTCCCCCTACCTTCTTTCCTCTCTCTCCCTCTTCATTCTTTCCTTCCTCTTCCATTCTTTCCTTCCCTCCTTCCTTTTCCCTCCCTCCCTCCCCTTCCTTCTTTCCTCCATTCTCCCTCTTCCTTCCTCTTCTATTCTTTCTTTCTCTCCATCCTTTCTTTCCCTCTCTCCCCTTCCTTCTTTCCTCCATTCTCCCTCTTCCTTCCTTCCTTTTCCTTCCTTTCTCTCCTTCATCCTTTCCTTCTTCTTCTCTCCTTCCTTCTTTCCTCCATTCTCCCTCTTCCTTCCTTCCTTTTCCTTCCTTTCTCTCCTTCATCCTTTCCTTCTTCTTCTCTCCTTCCTTCTTTCCTCCATTCTCCCTCTTCCTTCCTCTTCCTTCCTTCCTTTCTCTCCTTCACCCTTTCCTTCTTCTTCTCTCCTTCCTTCTTTCCTCCATTCTCCCTCTTCCTTCCTTTTCCTTCCTTTCTCTCCTTCATCCTTTCCTTCTTCTTCTCTCCTTCCTTCTTTCCTCCATTCTCCCTCTTCCTTCCTTTTCCTTCCTTCCTTTCTCTCCTTCATCCTTTCCTTCTTCTTCTCTCCTTCCTTCTTTCCTCCCTTCTCCCTCTTCCTTCCTCTTCCTTCCTTTCTCTCCTTCATCCTTTCCTTCTTCTTCTCTCCTTCCTTCTTTCCTCCATTCTCCCTCTTCCTTCCTCTTCCTTCCTTCCTTTCTCTCCTTCACCCTTTCCCTTCTTCTCTCCTTCCTTCTTTCCTCCATTCTCCCTCTTCCTTCCTTCCTTCCTCTTCTATTCTTTTCCCCCAAGTCTTCCTTTCCTTTTCCTTCCTTTCTTTACACTTCCCTCTCTCTCCTTCTCTTATTTTCCCTTCATTATTTTACTTTTTCCTCCCTTCCCATTTCCTTCTTTCTTTTCCCCTCCTTGTCTCTCTCCTGGTTTTCTTTTCTTCCTTTCCCACAGTTTTTTCTTTTCTTTCTTCCTCTCCCCATCCCCCCTTTATTTCCTCTGTCTTTCCTTCTTTCCCCCTTCTTTCCTTCCGTCTTCTCTTCGTTCCCAGAGTCCTGAGCATGCCTTTTGCAGAGCAAAACTCACAGCAACCCAGTGGTTCTGGCCTTTGAAAGCCTTCACCAACATATATGACTCTATTCTGCCATACAACCCAATTCAAAGCAGATAAAGTGGGTTTGATGTGGCCATGTAGAAGCAGAGAGAGAGCGCAACACTACATGCTTCCTCCGTTAGGTGGTGCTTTTGATCCACGGCTTGTGAGGCTGCAGGTCTGTCGGTTCCCATCAAACGCCCACCCCAAAAATGTGGCCCACTCTCTTGTCCGCCTCCTATTCTCCCATCCCTGGCTATGGGCGGCATATGGCTGGTGGGCCCGAGGCAGGGATAGTGGGATGCCGGCTTTGGAAAGCTCCTGCTTTGCACATCAATGCATCCATGCCATGCCATGCACCCTTTCCCACGTTTTCTCTTCCTGCAAGGAAACAGGCTCCAGAGATGCATATAGATGATATATGTATACAAGGGCGGGTCAATACGTCTGTGACTTTTTGAATTTCCCGCCTCTTGACTGAAAGGGCGACACTGCTCCCGTCAAGAGGCACCTGTCAGTTGACTCCTGTCAAAACTTGAACAAGCTGCGTCATTTAGTTCAGTCTGTTTCGACCACCACCAACCAAAATGACACAAAATGACACTCTAACACAGTCATACATATCGTTAATACGTTTTTAAATGTATTTACCACCAACCAAAATGACGCAAAATGACACTCTAACACAGTAATACATATCGTTAATACGTTTTTAAATGTATTTACCACCAACCAAAATGACGCAAAATGACACTCTAACACAGTAATACATATCGTTAATACGTTTTTAAATGTATTTACCACCAACCAAAATGACGCAAAATGACACTCTAACACAGTAATACATATCGTTATACGTTTTAAATGTATTTACCACCAACCAAAATGACACAAAATGACACTCTAACACAGTAATACATATCGTTAATACGTTTTTAAATGTATTTACCACCAACCAAAATGACACAAAATGACACTCTAACACAGTAATACATATCGTTAATACGTTTTTAAATGTATTTACCACCAACCAAAATGACACAAAATGACACTCTAACACAGTAATACATATCGTTAATACGTTTTTTAAATGTATTTACCACCAACCAAAATGACACAAAATGACACTCTAACACAGTAATACATATCGTTAATACGTTTTTAAATGTATTTACCACCAACCAAAATGACACAAAATGACACTCTAACACAGTAATACATATCGTTAATACGTTTTAAATGTATTTACCACCAACCAAAATGACACAAAATGACACTCTAACACAGTAATACATATCGTTAATATGTTTTTAAATGTATTTACCACCAACCAAAATGACGCAAAATGACACTCTAACACAGTAATACATATCGTTAATATGTTTTAAAATGTATTTACCACCAACCAAAATGACACAAAATGACACTCTAACACAGTAATACATATCGTTAATACGTTTTTAAATGTATTTACCACCAACCAAAATGACACAAAATGACACTCTAACACAGTAATACATATCGTTAATACGTTTTTTAAATGTATTTTCAAAAAAATGACACTGACACTCTAACACAGTAATACATATCGTTAATACGTTTTTAAATGTATTTACCACCAACCAAAATGACACAAAATGACACTCTAACACAGTAATACATATCGTTAATACGTTTTTAAATGTATTTACCACCAACCAAAATGACACAAAATGACACTCTAACACAGTAATACATATCGTTAATACGTTTTTAAATGTATTTACCACCAACCAAAATGACGCAAAATGACACTCTAACACAGTAATACATATCGTTAATACGTTTTTAAATGTATTTAACACCAACCAAAATGACGCAAAATGACACTCTAACACAGTAATACATATCGTTAATACGTTTTTAAATGTATTTACCACCAACCAAAATGACACAAAATGACACTCTAACACAGTAATACATATCGTTAATATGTTTTTAAATGTATTTATACACTCAGTGTGAAACCTGGGCCTGTTTCGATGAACACAACATAGATATCCTGGCAGGAATGGCAGAAAGACACAAACTTCCCACACAGAACCCCCATAACCAAGAGAAAATACTATAATAGTTTGGTGGGCATTGACCTTGGGTTTTGGAGTTGTAGTTCACCTATATCCAGAGAGCACTGTGGACTCAAACAATGTTGGATCAGGACCAAACTTGGCATGAATACTCAATATGCCCAAATGTGAACACAGTTGGGTGGAAATAGAACTTTACATTTGGGAGTTTCAGTTTCTGGGATTTATAGTTAACACACAATCAAAGAGCATCCTGAACTCTTGCAACAATGGAATTGAACCAAACTTGGCATATTGAACTCTCATTACCAACAGAAAGTACTGAAAGGGTTTGTTTGGGAATTGACCTTGAGTTTGGAAGTTGTAGTTCACCTACACCCAGAGAGCACTGTGGACTCAAACAATGTCATGTTGTGTTGTTTGTTTTCTATCCACGAAATCACAATGTTGGAAGGAGGCTCACCACTTTAAGGTCCCTGAAACAGGCATGGGAAAACTTTGACCCTCTGGGTGCTTTGGACTCCAACTCCCACCATTCCTCACAGCCTGAGGCCCTTTCCTGCTTAAGTGGCTGAGGGGAGAAAGGAAAAGGGCCTGAGGCTGCTAGGAATGGTGGGAGTTGGAGTCCAAAAATACCTGGAAGGTCCAAGTTTGCCCATGCCAGCTTTGGACAGAGACCTCTTCCTCCCCCTCCGCGCCCTTTCTTCCCCCTCCTGCCCAACACTTACTTTTTCTTCTACACTCGGGCTCCCTTCTTCAGGAGGGAGGGGAAAGGAAGGCGTGACCCAGCACTTACTTTTTCTCCCTGCCCCCCACTCCTGAATATGCTCACTCCTTCCCCTCAGATCAAAATGATAGGGGATATATTTTTCGGAGATGACCTGCAGTGTGACATGTTTGACACCAGATGGCGCTGTTTCAAGACTGCTAAATGGAACCTTGAGGAATTTCCGTTACAAAGTGACAGTTGGGATTTGTCAGTTCCTTCAATATCTGTGAGGAAAGGATGTTTAGAAAGGTAGCCTGTAGTTTTTCGATGTTTTGCCAGTTATTGTTAAATACAATTCAATACAAAGTTATATATTTACCTTGTGAATTGAATGCCCCCAGAGAGATCAAAATGGCTGTTGCCTATCCGTGAGCATAAATACTCAACGCCGAAGACCCTCCCTCCTGAACATGCTCACGCTGCCCCTCAGATCAAAATGGCGGCAGTGATGGGAAAGAAGGGAGGATGGGAAGAAGGGAGGGCGAGTGGAGGAGAAAACGTGTTTGGCAGGAGGGGGAAGAAAGGGGATTGGAGATTCCGATTTCCCACAGCACACCTGAACATCGCTCACGGCACACTAGTGTGCCGCGCCACACTGGTTGGGAAATACTGATATAGTTTGTGTTTGAGAGCCATTGATACCAGACTACCACGTGATTGGAGGATAAAATGGGGGGGCGGGGGAGTGAATTTCGTGTGCTCATTAAGCATTATTTTTTTGTGGAAACAAACCATCACTCAAACCAAGGCTAAGCTTAATCAATATGATGGGGACTCTGCACCATCAATTCCAAGGGTAAAAAAGTGGTTGACTGAATTTCGTTGTGGCCGTACAAGCACGGAAGATGCCGAACGTTCTGGACGCCCAGTTGAGGTCTCTACACCCGAAACAATTGAAAAAATTCACGAAAGTGCGAGAGATTGTGGAAGCCACAGGCATCTCACGTGGCTCAGTGGTTGCGATTTTAAATGCTCACTTGGGTCTGAGAAAGCTTTCCGCAAGATGGGTGCCGCCTTTGCTCACAATCGACCACAAACGCAATCGTGTGACAATTTCGCAGGAGTGTTTTGTCAGGATTTTGAATAGCAATGTTTATTTTCGCAGTTTGAGATGACCTGCAGTGTGACATGTTTGACACCAGATGGCGCTGTCTCAAGACTGCTAAATGGAACCTTGAGGAATGTCAGTTACAAAGTTCATGTTTTGCCAGTTATTGTTAAATATAATTCAATACAAAGTTATATATTTACCTTGTGAATTGAATGAGAGTTTCATTATTCACTCGAACAGAGACTGGAGTTTTTGGGCTGATGGGAATTAAATACTCAACGCCGAAGATGTTTGGCATTGTTCAACCGGGTTTTTGCGCCGTTTAGTAAGCGTGGACGAAACGTGGCTCCACCACAACACACCAGAGACCAAACAGCAGTCACAACAGTGGGTTTCTCGGGGTGAATCGGCGCCAAAGAAGGCCAAGGTGGGTTTGCCAGCCAATACACTCGTGACAACCGTTTTTTGGGATGCACGCGGTATAATCCACATTGACTCCCTTCAAAAGGGTAAAACAATCGATGGCGAATATTATGCCAATTTATTGGGTCGATTTATTGAGAATTTGGGGGGGGGGGGAGGGGAACCCGACCGCATTTGGATAAGAAAAATGTTCCTTTGCACCAGGACAATGCAGTTACCATGGCAACAATCCATGAATTGGGATACGAATCGCTCCCTCATCCGCCCTATTCTCCGGATTTAGCCCCGAGTGACTATTTCTTGTTTCCAAACCTGAAGAAATGGCTCGGCGTGAAGAGATTTGACTCCCATGATTAAATCATCTCACAAACAAATACCTCTCTCTCGGCATTACTTCACGAAGGAAGATTCTCCAGGAAGGACTCACCCACACTTTTTACAAGCGCGTTGATGACTAAAAAGGCCAATCTGAGATAGGCAAGTTCAGTTGCAGAAAGCACAGCAGAAAGTCTCATTGGGTGATGTTGTTTCCAAGTTGCGGTTCTTTCTGCGTTGTCGTTTCTCTTCGAGACCCGTTCGGCGTGTCTTCTCGAAAGAGGCCGCAGCATTTGTGGGTATTGCGTCTCCATGCCTCCCGATGTGAGGCCAGGGTGGACCATTGTTGGTGATCAATCTGGCCGAGCCTGAGATGTAGTTCATAGTTCATAGTTCTACTTGACATTCTGCACTGGGCATCATTCGAGTATGACGGACATCCCAAATGTTTATCTGGCGCACTAAAACATAGTCAATGAGGTGCCAATGCTTGGATCAGGGATGCATTCAGGTGGTCGTGGAGAGTGCGTCTCCATGCCTCCCGATGTGAGGCCAGGGTGGACCATTGTTGGTGATCAATCTGGCCGAGTCTGAGATGTTGTTTCAGGGAGTCCTTATATCTCTTTTTGGGTACGCCTCTCTTGCGCTGACCCGTGGACACATAGTCAGTCCAGTGTATATTTAGGATTGTGCGAAGACAGCGCTGATGAAAGCATTCGAGGAGTCGTAGGTGTTGGCGATAGGTGAGCCATGTTTCAGACCCATAGAGGAGAAGAGACAGTACGATAGATCTGTGCTTGGATCAGGGATGCATTCAGGTGGTCGTGGAGAGTGCGCCTCCATGCCTCCCGATGTGAGGCCAGGGTGGACCATTGTTGGTGATCAATCTGGCCGAGCCTGAGATGTTGTTTCAGGGAGTCCTTGTATCTCTTTTGGGGTGCACCTCTCTTGCGCTGACCCATGGCGAGTTCACCATAGAGTACTATCTTTGGGAGGCGGTGGTCCTCCATCCTAGAGACGTGCCCTGCCCAGTGCAGCCGTGTTCTCAATAGCAAGGCCTCAATGCTGGTGACCCCTGCTTGCTCAAGGACAGCAACATTGGTCACAGTCGGTCCAGTGTATATTTAGGATTGTGCGAAGACAGCGTGGATGGAAGCATTTGAGGAGTCGTAGGTGTTGGCGATAGCTGACCCATGTTTCAGACCCATAGAGGGGAACAGACAGGACGATAGCTCTGTACACACTGATTTTGGTGCTTTGCCTCAGGTGCTTGTTGCTCCAGACTCTTTTGTGAAGCCTTCCGAATGCACGATATGCCTTTGCTAACCTGTGATCTATCCCTTTGTCAATCTTGGCGTCTGAAGAGATGAGACTTCCCAGGGAGGTGAACTGCTGAACGGACTTAAGCACAGATGTGCCTATGCTGATGTGGGGATGATGGTGTTATTCCTGTGGTGCGGGCTGGTAGAGGACTTCCGTTTTCTTCAGGCTGACTTCCAGCCCAAACAGCTCTGCAGCTGTTGCAAAGCAGGACGTGAGGCGCTGCAGGGCTGCTTCTGAATGGGCGACAAGGGCAGCATCGTCAGCAAAAAGCAGTTCACGGACTAGATAGTTAAGAGTCTTAGTGCGAGCCCTCAGGCGGCTTAAGTTGAACAAGCTGCCATCAGTACGATAGCGTATATATATGCCGCCGCCGCCTTCTTCGAGGTCTGCCGTAGCCCTTTGGAGCACCATGCTGAAGAAGATCGTGAATAGGGTTGGTGCAAGAACACAACCTTGCTTCACTCCGTTAGTTCTGAGAAAGGGCTCTAATAAAAATAGCCGTCTCACAAACAAATACCTATTTTGATGACTTCGACAAATCTTATTTTTTTGGAAGGGATAAAAAAAATTAGATAAACGTTGGACAAAGTGTATAGAGCTCAAAGGAGACGACGTTGAAGAATAAAATGATTTTTTAAAATCCAAAAACCTGTGTTTTATTCAAAAAGTCACTGACTTTTTGACCCCGCCCTCGTACACACACACACACACACACACCAGCTTGGGGACCCGGCCCTGCCCGGGTTATTTGAGAAAGGCATTGTGTGCCAAGGGTGGTCCTTATGAGATGTTTACGTGGCTTGCAGTGGTCTCAGGAAGTTAGTGAAGGTACTTCAAGTCCCATCATCCATGGTCCATCCTCCTTCAACCGGCACCAGGATGTAGAGTGGGTCATGAGGGCTCTGTGTGCCAGGTTTGGTCTTGATCAGTCATTGGATTAGGTTTGCAGCAGTTTTGGGAAGTGAGTGAAGGTACTTCAAGTCCCATCATGCATGGTCTGCCCTCCTCCAAGCTGCACCAGGATGTAAAGTGGGTCATGTGGGCTCTGTGTGCCTAGTTTGTTCTTTTTTGGTAATTGGATGAGGGTCGCAGTGGTCTCAGAAAGTGAGTGAAGGTACTTCAAGTCCCATCATCCGTGGTTCGTCCCACTCAAAACTGCAGCAGGTCATGGGTGCTCTGTGTGCCAAGTTTGGGCCTGGTCTGTGATTTGTAGGGGCTTCAATGTTCTGTGGGAAATGAATCGGGTGAAGGTACTGCAAATCCCATCATTTGTGGCCCATCCTGCCCTACACTGCACCAGGTTGGAAAGTGGGCCAGTGGGCACCTGTGTGCCAAGTGTGGTCCTGATCCTTCTATGGTGTGGGCCAGAGTGCTCTAAGCAAGTGAGTTAAAGTACTGCAAGTCCCGTCATCCATGGTCCATCCTCCCTCACAGTGCACCAGGATGTAGAGTGGGTCTTGAGGGTTCTGTGTGCCAAGTTTGGTCTTGTTCTCTCATTGTTTGGGGTCGCAAAGGGGTCGCAAAGTGGTTTGGCCTGAAACTCCCACCATGCCTGACTACCTCAGGCCTTTTCCTTACCCCCTCTGCTACTTTAGAGCGTCGGAATGTTTGTGTTGGCGACTGCCTCAGGCCTTTGTCTTATCCTCCTCTGCCAGTTTAGAGGGTTGGAATGTTCGTGTTCGCTGGCCAATTAGAGGCGTTATGCAAATGCTCCCTCACTGGCAACCAATCATGTTGTCAGAATGTAGAGGCCGGGAGCCAATCAGAACGCTGCCACATACATACTGTACATACATACATACATACATACAAACACACACATACATTCTTTTTTATTATATATACAGATATATTTAAAGCCTGGTGCTGGGAGGCCTATCATAAGGGAACTGAAAGAGATGCAGTTAAGCAATCCTGGGAAGCACCGCGTTCGAAACAGCGGCTCAGGCTTCCTCGTCTGCTTTGGGATTCAGGCCGCGGACGCCTCTTCAAGGTCACCCTGCCTTTCCATTTCGCAGCCCTTCCCTCCTCTTTTCAGTGGGAATTTTTCTCCTAGGTGAGCTTCCCATCAGTCATGCGCTCCTCGGAAGACATAGGTCCGATGTGCTAAAACACACACACAAAAAGGGCTATCCAAAGGGAAACAACATCAATAGTGTATAATATGTCCCCAGTCTCTATAACCCGGTTCTTAATTTTCCTCAAAAAATCAGTAGTGTCTTCTAAATACGCAGGAGTGACTTTCACAAACGGTTGAATATGGAAATCAAGAAATTTTGACAATTAAATGATACCAATTTCTATATGAAGATTCCTAGTGACCCTACCCAGCGGTTTGCAACTGTAATACGCAATACTATTGAAGAAGCGGTCGCCTTGGGGCATATCACCAATCAAGTGGGTGAATACTTGTACGTCAGTAACCCCAAAACGCCTAATTTCTACATTTTACCCAAGACGAATAAACAAACTTATCCTCCTCCCGGGAGACCAATCCTCGCATGTTGTGGTGGACTCCTCGAACCGCTCTCAAAATTTCTTGATTTCCATATTCAACCGTTTGTGAAAGTCACTCCTGCGTATTTAAAAGACACTGCTGATTTTTTGAGGTTATAGAGACTGGGGACATATTATACACTATTGATGTTGTTTCATTATACACTCATGTCCCCTTGACTGATTTAAGAGCAATGTTGATGGATGTTTTAGAAAACAGACCGGAAAAATTAACTCCGACATGTTTTCTTATGGAAATTTATGATATTCTATGCGATTATAATTATTTTCAGTTCGAATTTGATTACTATATCCAAAAAAATGGAATTTCTATGGGCCAGGCCGCCGCCCCCTCGTTAGCTATAATTTTCATGTCCTTTCTAGAAAAGGAGTTCATTTATGGACCTAATCATCAGCGATATTCTTCCTATATTAATATCTATTATCGTTTTATAGACGATAATTTTCTAGTGGCCAAAAAGGACATCCCACATCAAGAATTCATACATTGGATGAACAGCTGGCACGATAATATTTCTTTTACGTTTTCCTCTAGCGAGCAAAGCATCAATTTCCTAGACCTGACGGTCTTCAAAGTCAACAACATCCTGAAATGCAAAAATTATTTAAAAAAACCTGTGAGTACGAACTCGTACCTTCACTTCAATAGTCACCACTCGTTCAAACTTAAATATAATTTACCGTATACCCAGTTCCTGAGAATTAAACGCAATTGTTCCTCCTCATCGGATTTCAACGCAGAAGCAAACCGCATGGAAAATGATTTCATTCAGAGAGGATACCCGGCGCACATTGTAAACAAAGCTCACCTTAAAGCAGACAACAAAGACAGAACTACGCTCTTACACCCTGTTACTAGACAGTCTCCTGAAAGAGTGATCTGGCCACTGACCCTAACCCCTCAAAACAGAACATATACATCTATCATTAAAAAATACTGGCCGCTCATTTCTAATATTAAAGGCCTGGAATGCCCTCCAGTAATTGCTCACAAGCGGACTAGGAACCTAAGCCAAATTCTAACTCATGCTAATCATATCAGACCAACTAAATCAAATTTTTCCCCTGGCAGCAGACCATGTGGGAATTGCTCTGTGTGTGCCAATATTTGTACTGATAAAATGATCTATAGTCCCCACAAAAAGCTTTTTCCAGTTAAATCTTTCGCTTCCTGCGCTTCGTCCGGAATCGTGTACGTGATTTCCTCTGACTGCCCTAGAACTTACGTGGGGATGTCTACTAGAAAACTTAAACAAAGATTTATAGAGCACAGAAGCAAAATAAATAATGGAAGTACTGAAATTCCTTTTTACCAACATTGCATCAATAGCAATCATTCCCCCGCGTCTTTAAAACTAATGGTGTTAGAAAAGCCTTTCGTTCCCCCACACGGAAACCTCTCCCAGGTAATCCATAAGCTTGAAGTTTCATGGACAATCAAATTGAATTCAGAATTACCTTTCGGCCTTAATGAGCCGGTCAATTTGCATTCCCTCCTAATTTAGGATAATGTATTTAATGTGTATGTATTCTTTGGTATATCACCTTAACTGGTCACCGCGCTAGATGTAACGCGGTTGGATTCTCCTTTACTTTGGTATGCATAGCGATTTCGCTAATATTATGATTTTCTGAGGTTATGTATTGTTCCCACAATGCTGTATATTATGTATATATTGTAATCTTCCAGGACTTGAACCATATTGATGGATATCTAGCCTTTGAAAAAGACCACGAAACGGAATTCAGCGGCCCGGATTGTGTTTGGATATTCTTCCGTCGGCTTGCTTTATTTTCTTTCCCTTGGAATTCCCTTGGAATTGCTAGCTCC
Organism: Anolis apletophallus; assembly: GCA_030556195.1. Classification (NCBI taxonomy): domain Eukaryota; kingdom Metazoa; phylum Chordata; class Lepidosauria; order Squamata; family Anolidae; genus Anolis; species Anolis apletophallus. Next base: position 119,960,371 of record JARBWK010000011.1, read on the forward strand.
GGTTCATTTTTGGTCTATGGTTTTGGATTACTCCCACTTGCATCCCTCTATCTGTGTCATGCTCTCATCGAGCTTTGGACTATTGGCCTTAGGGTGCACGGACTGGACTTACTGAGATTTACTCCTCATAGACATTGCGTCGTCCCAGCTGTGCCCTGGACACGGTATTGTTATGGATGTTTATTGTTATAAAGAATAAGATTGTCACTTTTCTATGATGCTTTGAATATAAATATGAACATTTAAATGCATATTTTGTGTTGAACTATTATTGTTAGCCAGGTTGTTAATGGCAGCGGCGCTCAAGGAGCGTACAACTCCTCTGTTTTTTCAGTTACATCCTGTATAGACTACTGCAATGCGCTCTACATGGGGTTGCCCTTGAAGACTGTCTGGAAGATTCAAATGGTCCAACGAATGGCAGCCAGGTGCTCAAGGAGCGTACAACTCCTCTGTTGCGCCAGCTCCATTGGCTGCCAATTTTATCCCGGGCACAATACAAAGGACCTTGGCGGAGGCAAGAGAGAGGGCAGACAGCGTTCAAGGGCAACCCCATGCAGAGCGCATTGCAGTAGTCCAGGGGTTGCCCTTGAAGACTGTCTGTCCTCTGGAAAAGAGCCACACCTGGCTCCCGAGCCATAGGTTCCTTACCCCTGGACTACTGCAATGCGCTCTACATGGGGTTGCCCTTGAAGACTATCTGTCCTCTCTCTTGACTCCGCCAAACATACTTGTGACGAAGGCGGTAACGAGAGCAGGGGCTCCCCAGACGATCTTAAGGTCCTTTGTATTGTGCCTGGGAGCAAATTGGCAGCCAATGGAGCTGGCGCAACAGAGGAGTTGTACGCTCCCTGAGCACCGCTGCTATTAGCAACCTGGCTGCCATTCGTTTGGACCATTTGAAGCTTCCAGACAGTCTTCAAGGGCAACCCCATGTAGAGCGCATTGCAGTAGTCCAGGGGTAGGGAACCTATGGCTCGGGAGCCAGGTGTGGCTCTTTTCCGGAAGGACTGCCTCGCCGACATCGACACCGACGTCCGCCTTGGCCCCGCGCCCTCCTCCCACTTCCTTCCTTTCTCTTCCTTTCTTTTCCCCTCTCTTTTTCTTTAATTCTTTTTCCTCCCTCTCTCCCTACCTTCTTCCCTCCTTCCGTCTTCTTTCCTTCCTTCCTCTTCCATTCTTTCCTTCTCTCCTTCCTTTTCCCTCCCTCTTTCCCCTTTCTTCTTTCCTCCATTCTTCCTTCCTTCTTCTCCCTTCCTTTCATTCTCCCCTTCACCCTTTCCTTCTCCTTCTCTTCTTCCTTTCCCTCCCTCTCTCCCCCTTCCTTCTTTCCTCCAGTCTCCCTCTTCCTTCTTTCCTTTTCCCCCCTTCATCCTTTCCTTCTCTCCTTCCCTTTCCCTCCCTCTCTCCCCTTCCTTCTTTCCCCGATTCTCCTTCTTCCTTCCTTCCTTCCTTCCTTCCTTCCTTCCCCTTCACCCTTACCTTCCCCTTCTCTTCTTCCTTTCCTTCCCTCTCTCCCCTTCCTTCTTTCCTCCAGTCTCCCTCTTCCTTCTTTCCTTTTTCCCCCTTCATCCTTTCCTTCTCTCCTTCCCTTTCCCTCCCTCTCTCCCCTTCCTTCTTTCCCCGATTCTCCTCCTTCCTTCCTTCCTTCCTTCCTTCCTTCCTTCCTTCCTTCCTTCCTTCCTTCCTTCCTTCCTTCCCCTTCACCCTTCCCTTCTCATTCTCTTCTTCCTTTCCTTCCCTCTCTCCCCTTCCTTCTTTCCTCCATTCTCCCTCTTCCTTCCTTCCTTCCCCTTCACCCTTTCCTTCTCTTCTTCCTTTTCCTTCCCTCTCTCCCCTTCCTTCTCTCCTCCATTCTCCCTCTTCCTTCCTTCCTTCCCCTTCACCCTTTCCTTCTCTTCTTCCTTTTCCTTCCCTCTCTCCCCTTCCTTCTTTCCTCCCTTCTCCCTCCCTCTCTCTTCCTCCCTCCCTCCTTCCTTCCTCTTTTATTCTTCCCCCAAGTCTTCCTTTCCTTCTCCTTCCTTTCTTTTCACTTCCCTCTCTCCCCTTCTTTCTTTTCTTCTTTTCCCTTCATTCTTCTACTTTTTCCTCACTCCCTTTCCTTTCCTTTCCTCCCTTCCCATTTCCTTCTTTCTTTTCCCCTCCTTGTCTCTCTCCTGCTTTTCTTTTCTTCCTTTTCCATAGTTCGTTCTTCTTTGCTTTCTTCCTCTCCCGTGGCTTGCGGTGGTCTCAGGAAGTTAGTGAAGGTACTGCAAGTCCCATCGGCCATGGGCCATCCCCCTCCCAACAGCACCAGGACGTAGAGTGGGTCATGAGGGTTCTGTGTGCCAGGTTTGGTGTTGATCAGTCATTGGATTAGGTTTGTAGCAGTCTTGGAAAAGTGTTTGAAAGTACTGCAAGTCCCATCATCCATGTTCTGTCCCCCTCCAAACTTCAGTAGGATGTAGAGTGGGTCACTGGGGCTCTGTGTGCCAAGTGTGGGCTTTATGGGTGTTTGTTGGGGGCCGCTGTGGTCTGTGGGAACTAAAGTGTTTGAAAGTACTACAAATCCCATAATCGGTGGGTCATGTCCCTCAAACCGCACCAGGACATAAAGGGGGTCAGGGGGGGGTTATGTGTGCCAAGTGTGGTCTGTAGTGGTCTGTTTTGGTGGCCTCAGTGGTCCGTGGGAACCAAAGTGTTTGAAAGTACTACAAATCCCATAATCGGTGGGTCATGTCCTTCAAACCGCACCAGGACATAAAGGGGGTCAGGGGGGTCATGTGTGCCAAGTGTGGTCTGATGTGGTCTGTTTTGGTGGCCTCAGTGGTCCGTGGGAACCAAAGTGTTTGAAAGTACTACAAATCCCATAATCCGTGGGTCATGTCCCTCCAACCGCACCAGGACGTAAAGGGGGTCAGGTGTGCCAAGTGTGGTCTTGATTCGTCATTGGATGAGTGGAGCAGTGGTCACAGGGAAATGAGGAGGACTTCAAGTCCCATCATCCATGGGTCATGTCCCTCCAACCTGCAGCAGGATGTGAAGGGGGTCATGGGGCTCTATGTGCCAACTTTGGTCTTGATCAGTCTGTTTTGGTGGCCTCAGTGGTCCGTGGGAACCAAAGTGTTTGAAAGTACTACAAGTCCCATAATCCGTGGGTCATGTCCCTCCAACCGCACCAGGACGTGAAGGGGGTCAGGGGGGGTCATGTGTGCCAAGTGTGGTCTGATGTGGTCTGTTTTGGTGGCCTCAGTGGTCCGTGGGAACCAAAGTGTTTGAAAGTACTACAAGTCCCATAATCCGGGGTCATGTCCCCTCCAACCGCACCAGGACGTGAAGGGGGTCAGGGGGTCCATGTGCCAAGTGTGGTCTGATGTGGTCTGTTTTGGTGGCCTCAGTGGTCCGTGGGAACTAAAGTGTTTGAAAGTACTACAAATCCCATAATCCGTGGGTCATGTCTCTCCAACCGCACCAGGACGTAAAGGGGGTCAGGGGGGTTATGTGTGCCAAGTGTGGTCTGATGTGGTCTGTTTTGGTGGCCTCAGTGGTCCGTGGGAACTAAAGTGTTTGAAAGTACTACAAATCCCATAATCGGTGGGTCATGTCCCTCAAACCGCACTAGGACATAAAGGGGGTCAGGTGTGCCAAGTGTGGTCTTGATTCGTCATTGGATGAGTGGAGCAGTGGTCACAGGAAATGAGAAGGACTTCAAGTCCCATCATCCATGGTTCGCCCTCCCTGCAAACTGCAGCAGGATGTAGAGTGGGTCATGGGGGCTCTATGTGCCAACTTTGGTCTTGATCAGTCATTGGATGAGGGTTGTAGCGGTCTCGGGAAATGAGTGAATGTACTCCAAGTCCCATCATCCATGGTCCGCCCTCCCTGCAAACTGCAGCAGGATGTAGAGTGGGTCATGGGGGCTCTGTGTGCCAAGTTTGGTCTTGATCAGTCATTGGATGAGGGTCGCAGCGGCCTTGGGAAGTGAGCGTAGGTACTTCAAGTCCCATCATCCATTTCCAAATATTTTGCTTTCATGGCTCTCGGAGTCAAAAAGGTTCCCGACCCCTGGTGTGGATGCACCCGGCATGAGTCTATGGGAAAGCATCCATGGTCTGCTGGAGGCCAGTGTGAGTGTTGCAACTGGCCGCCTAGATTAGCATCGAATAGCCTTGCAGCTTCAAAGCCTGGCTGCTTCCTGCCTGGAGGAATCCTTTGTTGGGAAGTGTGGAATAATGCCCAGGGTGGGAGAAAGAACTCTTGTCTGCTGGAGGCCAGTGTGAGTGTTGCAACTGGTCGCCTAGATTAGCATCGAATAGCCTTGCAGCTTCAAAGCCTGGCTGCTTCCTGCCTGGAGGAATCCTTTGTTGGGAAGTGTGGAATAATGCCCAGGGTGGGAGAAAGAACTCTTTGTCTGCTGGAGGCCAGTGTGAGTGTTGCAACTGGCCGCCTAGATTAGCATCGAATAGCCTTGCAGCTTCAAAGCCTGGCTGCTTCCTGCCTGGAGGAATCCTTTGTTGGGAAGTGTGGAATAATGCCCAGGGTGGGAGAAAGAACTCTTTGTCTGCTGGAGGCCAGTGTGAGTGTTGCAACTGGCCGCCTAGATTAGCATCGAATAGCCTTGCAGCTTCAAAGCCTGGCTGCTTCCTGCCTGGAGGAATCCTTTGTTGGGAAGTGTGGAATAATGCCCAGGGTGGGAGAAAGAACTCTTTGTCTGCTGGAGGCCAGTGTGGGAGAAAGAACTTGCAACTGGTCGCCTGGTCGCCTAGATTAGCATCGAATAGCCTTGCAGCTTCAAAGCCTGGCTGCTTCCTGCCTGGAGGAATCCTTTGTTGGGAAGTGTGGAATAATGCCCAGGGTGGGAGAAAGAACTCTTTGTCTGCTGGAGGCCAGTGTGAGTGTTGCAACTGGTCGCCTAGATTAGCATCGAATAGCCTTGCAGCTTCAAAGCCTGGCTGCTTCCTGCCTGGAGGAATCCTTTGTTGGGAAGTGTGGAATAATGCCCAGGGTGGGAGAAAGAACTCTTTGTCTGCTGGAGGCCAGTGTGAGTGTTGCAACTGGTCGCCTAGATTAGCATCGAATAGCCTTGCAGCTTCAAAGCCTGGCTGCTTCCTGCCTGGAGGAATCCTTTGTTGGGAAGTGTGGAATAATGCCCAGGGTGGGAGAAAGAACTCTCTGCTTGTCTGCTGGAGGCCAGTGTGAGTGTTGCAACTGGCCACCTATATTAGCACCGAATAGCCTTGCAGCTTCAAAGCCTGGCTGCTTCCTGCCTGGAGGAATCCTTTGTTGGGAAGTGTGGAATAATGCCCAGGGTGGGAGAAAGAACTCTTGTCTGCTGGAGGCCAGTGTGAGTGTTGCAACTGGTCGCCTAGATTAGCATCGAATAGCCTTGCAGCTTCAAAGCCTGGCTGCTTCCTGCCTGGAGGAATCCTTTGTTGGGAAGTGTGGAATAATGCCCAGGGTGGGAGAAAGAACTCTTGTCTGCTGGAGGCCAAAATATATTTAATTTATAAATAAATAGAAACAAACAAATAATAATAAATAAAAAAATATTAAATACCATATGATATATAATATAATATATTTCATTATATATAAATAAAAATACATAATTATAGATGATAATAATTGAATATTAAATAAAATATTATATTTCATTTATAAATAAATAAAAACAAACAAAATAATAAATAATAATTAAATATTATATAATAAATAAAATATTATATTTCATTTATAAATAAATAAAAACAAACAAACAATAATAAATAATGATTATTAAATGTTATACAATAAACAAACTAATATCTTTAATTTATAAATAAAATACATAATAATACATAATAATAAAATAATAAATAATAAAATGAATATTATATTTCATTTATAAATAAATAAAAAATAAAAAATATTAAATATTATACAATAAATAATATAATATATTTCATTAGAAATAAATAAAAATGCATAATAAAAAATAATTATTATTAATATTAAATAATAAATAAAATTATATTTCATTTATAAATAAAAACAAACAAACAATATTAAATAATAATTATTAAATATTATACGATAAATAAAACAATATATTTCACTTATAAATAAATAAAAAATACATAATAAATCATTATTATTAAATAATAAATAAAATATTATATTTCATTTATAAATAAATAAATAAAAACAAACAAATAATAATAAATAAAAATTAGTAAATATTATACAATAAATAAAATAATATATTTCATTTATATATAAATAAATAAATATTTCATGTGTATTATTAGCATTAAATTGTACTACAATATTATTATGATATACATATACCAAATAATATAATATTGTACTAGAGCGCTATAATAATATAATAATAATGTAATTAATATTATATTATTATTATATTGTACTATATCACTACAAAATACATATAATACACTACCAGTATATTATACTGTTAAAATTATATAAAATAGTGTACTATATCATAAGTTGTAATATATATATATATACAGTATATATACATATAATGTCATAACATTATATATAATAAATTCGTATTATTACACTCCAAGGTAATAAGTTGTATATATAAATAATTTAGTTAAATTATATATATTATACAAAATTATAATATATATAATTTTATTAAAATGTATATATAAAATTATACAAAAATTACATATATATAATTTTGCATAACATATAATTTTATTAAAATGTGTATAAAATTATATGAATCATATAAAAATTATATAGTTTTATATAATATATATAATTTATTAAAATTTATATATAAAATTATATAAAACTATATATATACAATTTTATATAAAATTTATAATTTTATATATTAATTTTAATAAATTATATATATTATATAAAACTGTATATGTTTTAATATAATTTTATATATTTTTTATAATTTTATATACATTTTAATAAATTTACATATTAAATATATAATTTTTATATAATTTATATAATTTTATATACATTTTATATAATTTATATAATTTTATATACATTTTATATAATTTTATATAATTTTATATACATTTTATATAATTTATATAATTTTATATACATTTTATATAATTTATATAATTTTATATATATTTTATATAATTTATATAATTTTATATAATTTTATATAATTTATATACATTTTATATAATTTTATATACATTTATATACATTTTAATGTAACAGTATATATAGCATAGGCTGCATCACTAGGGCAACCAAGTAGCTGGATATGACAGCAGCACCGCTAGGCCCCTCCCACTTCCAAGGGGGCGGTCCCCCGCATGACATCTTTCAAGCTGGCCAATCACCGCCTGCCTCCTTTCCCGCATGACGCGAGAGCGGCGGCCGGCTCCTCCAATCACAACGCGCTTCCTTTTATCCCGCCCCTTTCCCTTAACTCCCTTTGTCAATCAACAGGGGCGAGGGAGCGACTGTGGGGGTTTTTTGGGCCTCTTTTTGAGGGAAGGCGGTTTCCACCAATGGCAAGCGAGAGAAGGCGGGACTAAGTGGGCTGCGCACCAATAGCCGCTTTTCATTTTTTTTGAAGGGTCTCCTTTTGAGGGGCGGAGTCTTCCACCAATAGCAAACGAGAGAAGGCGGGACTAAGTGGGCTGCGCACCAATAGCAGCGCCGCCGCCGGGTTTCGTATATATCTTTTGAAGCGCCTCCTTTTGAAAGGCGGAGACTTTCACCAATGGCAAGCGAGAGAAGGCGGGACTTAGTAGTTTGCGCACCAATAGCAGCGCCGCCGCCGGGTTTCGTATTTATCTTTTTGAACGCCTCTTTTTGAAGGGCAGAGACTCCCACCAATGCCAAGCCAGAGAAGGCGGGACTTAGTGTGTGGTACACCAATAGCAGCTCCTCCACTGGGTTTCATATTTTTTTTGGAGCAGCCTCCTATTGAAAGGCGGAGATTTCCACCAATGTCAAGCCAGAGAAGGCGGGACTAAGTGCACTGCGGGTTTCATATTTTTTTTTTCTTTTGAAGGGCGGAGATTTCCACCAATACCAAGCCAGAGAGGGGACTAAGTGGGTTTCATTTTTTTGAAGGGCCTCCTTTTGAGAGGCGGAGACTCCCACCAATACCAAGCCAGAGAAGGCGGGACTAAGTGCGCTGCGCACCAATAGCCGGGTTTCATATTTTTTTGAAGGTTTTTCTTTTGAAGGGCGGAGACTCCCACCAATACCAAGCCAGAGAAGGCGGGACTAAGTGCGGGTTTCATTTTTTTTGAAGGCCCTCCTGTTGAGAGGCGGAGACTCCCACCAATACCAAGCCAGAGAAGGCGGGACTAAGTGTGGTACTCACCAATAGCCGGGTTTCATATTTTTTTGAGGGGTTTCCTTTTGAAGAGCAGAGACTCCCACCAATGTCAAGCCAGAGAAGGCGGGACTAAAGTGGTCTGCGCACCAATAGCCGGGTTTCATATTTTTTTGAAGGGTTTCCTTTTGAAGGGCGGCGAGTTCCACCAATGGCAAGCCAGAGAAGGTGGGACAGAGCGTGGGCAGGCAATTTTTTTTGAAGTCCTGTTGTTTGAAGAGCAGGGAGGTCGACCAATAGGGGAGGAGGAGAGGGGCGGGACGCAGTGTGGGCGGCCCACCAATCGCAGCGCCGCCGCCGGGTTTTCCTCCGTCGGCGGCGGCGGCGACGATTCCTCTCAGGTCTTGTAATTTTTTCCCTGAGAAAGAGACATCGACACCCCTGTTTCCTCGGGCGAGTTGGTTCGCTCCGAGTATGTGAGACTCGGGCTGGAGCGGACTGTACCATTGCGCGCGGGAGGGGGGGTTTTCGTCTCCCCCTCTTCTCGAGGAGCCGTGGTCCGCGCCGGGTGTTGGAGCCTGCGCTGAGGCGGACTGTGCCATTCCGCGCGGAGGGGGGGACTGCGCCTGAGGGGATTTAAAGAGACAGACGGGGGAAGGCGGCGGCGGCGGCGGCGAACACACCCCTCCCGGGCCGCTGCGGCCTCCTCCTCCGTGGGGTGAAGGGGCCCTGCCTCCGCCGTCGACGCTGCCGCCGCGGCTGCCGCTTTGTCCCGGGCGGAGGAGGCGGAGGAGGCGGCGGCCTGGGCGGAGAGGGCGGATGCCTGGCCGGGCCCGGACATGAGTCCGCCGGCCGCCGGGTGCTGCCATGTGACCGGCTTCAAGGGGGAGAACTGGAAGCAGAACCTGCGCGTCATCTACCAGTGCTTCGTCTGGAGCGGGTCCGCCGAGGCCAGGAAGAGGAAGGTGAGCCGCCCGGGGGCGCCCTCCGCACGGGCACGCAGACACGCGTCCCGCAGACACGCGTCTTCCTCCCCACCACCATAATACACTCACGGATAGATGGGGAAGGGGGGGAACCACCATAATACACTCATAGATAGATACAGAAGGGTTGGAACTATCATAATACACTCATAAATAGATGGATAAGGGGGGAACCATTCACACACGCACACACAGACACGTGTCTTCCTCCTCACCCCCATAATACACTCACAGATAGATGGGGAAGGGGTGGAACCACCATAATACACTCATAAATACATGGATAAGGGGGGGGAACCATTCACACACGCACACACAGACACGTGTCTTCCTTCTCACCACCATAATACACTCATAAATAGATAGAGAAGGGTTGGAACTATCATAATACACTCATAAATAGATGGATAAGGGGGGAACCATTCACACACGCACACACAGACACGTGTCTTCCTCCCCACCACCACAACACACTCACGGATAGATGGGGAAGGGGGGGAACCACCATAATACACTCATAAATAGATACAGAACGGTTCGAACCACCATAATACACTCATAAATAGATGAATGAGGGGGGGAACCGTTCACACACGCATAAATAGAGACACGTGTCTTCCTCCTCACCACCATAATACACTCATAATATAGATAGATGGGGAAGGGGGGAACCACCATAATACACTCATAGATAGGCCCACGGGGGGGAGGCTGAGGGGATAAATAGAAGGGGGCTCCTTCTTCACGAGCACGCAGACACGCGTCTCGCAGACACGTGTCTTCCTTCTCATCCTCATAATACACTCATAAATAGATAGAGAAGGGGTGGAACCACCATAATACACTCATAAATAGATGGATAAGGGGGGAACCGTTCACACACGCACACACAGACACGTGTCTTCCTCCTCACCTCCATAATACACTCATAAATAGATAGAGAAGGGGGGAACCACCATAATACACTCATAGATAGGCCCACGGGGGGAGGGAGGCTGAGGGGAAGGGGAGAAGGGGGCTCCCTTCACACGGGCACGCAGACACGCGTCCCGCAGACACGTGTCTTCCTTCTCATCCTCATAATACACTCATAAATAGATACAGAAGGGTTGGAACCACCATAATACACTCATAGATAGATGGATAAGGGGGGGAACCATTCACACACGCACACACAGACACGTGTCTTCCTTCTCACCACCATAATACACTCATAAATAGATAGAGAAGGGGGGGAACCATCATAATACACTCATAGATAGATGGATAAGGGGGGAACCGTTCACACACGCACACACAGACACGTGCCTTCCTTCTCACCACCATAATACACTCATAAATAGATGGATAAGGGGGAACCATCATAATACACTCATAAATAGATGGATAAGGGGGGGAACCATTCACACACGCACACACAGACACGTGTCTTCCTTCTCATCCTCATAATACACTCATAAATAGATAGAGAAGGGGGGAACCATCATAATACACTCATAGATAGGCCCACGGGGGGAGGGAGGCTGAGGGGAAGGGGAAGGGGCTCCTTCACACGGGCACGCACACGGAGACACGTGTCTTCCTTCTCATCCTCATAATACACTCATAGATAGATACAGAAGGGGGGAACCACCATAATACACTCATAAATAGATGGATAAGGGGGGGAACCGTTCACACACGCACACACAGACACGTGTCTTCCTTCTCACCACCATAATACACTCATAAATAGATGGATAAGGGGGGAACCATCATAATACACTCATAAATAGATGGATAAGGGGGGAACCATTCACACACGCACACACAGACACGTGTCTTCCTTCTCATCCTCATAATACACTCATAAATAGATAGAGAAGGGGGGAACCATCATAATACACTCATAAATAGATGGATAAGGGGGGGAACCATTCACACACACACACAGACACGTGTCTTCCTTCACATCATAATACACTCATAAATAGATAAGGGGGAGAACCATTCACACACACACACACAGAGACATGTGTCTTCCTTCTCATCATAATACACTCATAAATAGATGGATAAGGATGGAACCATTCACACACGACTCAGGGTCTTCCTTCTCATCTTCATAATACACTCATAGATAGATGGATAAGGGGGGAACCATCATAATACACTCATAAATAGATGGATAAGGGGGGGAACCATCATAATACACTCATAAATAGATAGAGAAGGGGGGAACCATCATAATACACTCATAAATAGATAGAGAAGGGGGGAACCACCATAATACACTCATAAATAGATGGATAAGGGGGGGAACCATTCACACACGCACACACAGACACGTGTCTTCCTTCTCATCACCATAATACACTCATAAATAGACACTGTCTTCCTTCTCATACCACTCATAAATAGGCCCACGGGGGGGAGGTAGGCTGAGGGGAGTCGAAGAAGGGGCTCTGTTCACATGAGCACGCAGACACGCGTCTCGCAGACACGCATCTTCCTTCCCACCATCTTAATACACTCATAAATAGATAAATAAGGGGGATCATTCATAATACACTCAAGAGATACACGAAGTCTTCCATATCATAATAATAGTACATTCCTAAATAGATAAGGGGGCACCATTCACACACACACACAGACACGCGTCTTCCTTCTCATCATCATAATACACTCATAAATGGATAATAATAATACATTCCTAAATAGATAAGGGGGGCACCATTCACACAGAGACGTATCTTCCTTCTCATCGTCATAATACCCTCATAAATACATAGAGAAGGGGGAACCATCATAACCACACACATAAATAGATGGATAAGGGGGGACCATTCACACAGACACTTGTCTTCTTTATAATAATAATACATTCCTTAATAGATAATAATAATACATTCCTAAATAGATAAGGGGGGGCACCATTCACACGAGCACGCAGACACGTGTGTTCCTTCTCACCATAATACACTCATAAATGGATAAATAAGGGAGGGCAGCATTCACACACACACACACACACAGAGACACGTGTCTTCCATATCATAATAATATATTCCTAAATAGATGGGGGGGGGGGCACCATTCACACATAAATAGATGGATGAGGGGGACACACACACAGACATAATACCTTATAATAATAAATAAGTAATATATAGTAATACAGACACACAGAGAGGCATCTTCCATAATAATAAAAAATTGATAAATAGATAATAGATAGTAATACACACACACACACACACACCCGCGTCTTCCTTATCATCATCATCATACACTCATAAATAGATAAGGGGAGAACCATTCGCACGTACACATACGCACAGGCACGTGTCTTCCTTCTCATAATAATAATAATACATTCATAAATAAGGGGGGGGGAACCATTCCCATGAGCACACGCACACAGACACACATCTTCCTTATCATAATACAGTCCTAAATAAATAAATAAGGGGGCTCCATTCACACACAAACACACACACGCACGCGTCTTCCTTCTCATCATCATAATACACTCATAAATAGATAAGCGGGAACCATTCACATGAGCACACATGAGCACACGCACACAGACACGCGTCTTCCTTATTATAATAATAATACTCATAAATAAATAAAGGGGGGGCTCCATTCACACGAGCACATACACAGACAGACATCTTCCATATCATCATAATACATTCATAAATAAATAAGAGAGGGGCACCATTCACATGAGCACACGCACACAGACATGCGTCTTCCTTATAATAATAATAATACACTCATAAATAAATAAGGGGGGGCTCCATTCACACGAGCACATACACAGACACGCAGCCACCTTATCATAATACATTCGTAAATAAGGGAGGAACCGTTCACAGGAGCACACAGAGACAGACACACGTCTTCCTTATAATATTAATAAATAATAAATAGTAATACACAGAGAGAGACAGGCATCTTCCTAATAATAATAATACACTCATAAATAAATAAGGGGGGCACCATTCACACGAGCACACACACCCACAGACACGCGTCTTCCTAATAATAATAATACAATCATAAATAAATAAATAAGGTGCCTCCATTCACATGAGCACATACACAGACACGCAGTCATTGGATTAGGTTTGTAGCCATCTTGGAAAGAGAGGGAAGGTACTGCAAGTCCCATCATCCATGTTCTGCCCCCCTCCAAACTTCAGTAGGATGTAGAGTGGGTCATGGGGGATGTGTGTGCCATGTATTGGTCCGTTTTGGTGGCCTCAGTGGTCTGTCGGAACCAAAGTGTTTGAAAGTACTACAAATCCCATAATCCGTGGGTCATGTCCCTCAAACCGCACCAGGACGTAAACGGGGTCAGGGGGGTTATGTGTGCCAAGTTTGGTCTTGATTCGTCATTGCATGAGTGGAGCAGTGGTCTCAGGAAATGAGTAGAAGTACTTCAAGTCCTATCATCCATGGTCCACCCTCCTGCAAACTGCAGCAGGATGTAGAGTGGGTCATGGGGGCTCTGTGTGCCAAGTTTGGTCTTGATCAGTCATTGGATGAGGGTTGCAGCGGTCTTGGGAAATGAGTGAATGTACTTCAAGTCCCATCATCCATGGTCCGGCCTCCTTCAAACTGCAGCAGGATGTAGAGTGGGTCATGGGGGCTCTGTGTGCCAAGTTTGGTCTGTATCGGGCTTTGTTGGGGGCCGCAGTGATCCGTGGGAACCAAAGGGATTTAAAGTACTACAAATCCCATAATCCGAGGTCCATCTCCCCCAAACTGCACCAGGACATAAAGGGGGTCAGGGGGTTATGTGTGCCAAGTTTGGTGCAGGTCCATCACCCGCGCTGGTCGCTGTGGCCTGTGAAAGTGGCAGCCAATCAGAACGCTGCGACATACAAACAAACATACATACAAACTTTCTGCTTTAATATATATATAATTTAATATAACATATATAATATTATATATATATATAGAGAGAGAGAGAGAATATAGAGATAGAGATATAGAGATAATACACATAAATAAATAAATAAATAAATAAGGGGGCTCCATTCACATGAGCATGCAGACACACGTCTTCCTTATCATCACCATCATAATACACTCATAAATAAAAAGGGGGGGGGACCATTCACATGAGCACACACACACAGACACGTGTCTTCCATGTCATCATAATAAATTATAAATTATAAATAGATAATAGATAGTAATACTCACAAACAGACAGGCATCTTCCTTATAATAATGATAATAATACATCTATAAATAAATAAATAAATAATAGATAATAATACACACAGAGAGACAGGCATCTTCCATAACAATAATTAATAATACATTTAAAAATAGATAATAGATAGTAATACACACAGAGAGACAGGCATCTTCCATAATAATAATAATAATACATTCATAAATGAACAATTTATAGTAATACACACAGAGACAGGCATCTTCCATAATAGTAATAATACATTTATAAATAAATAATAAATAGTAATTCACACAAACACACATACACACAGAGAGGCAGGCATCTTCCATAATAATAATAATAATAATAAAATTTATAAATACATAATAGATAGTAATACACACAGAGACAGGTATCTTCAATAATAATAATAAAAATACATTTACAAATAATAGATAGTAATACACACAGAGAGACAGGCATCTTCCATAATAATAATAATAATAAAATTTATAAATACATAATAGATAGTAATACACACAGAGACAGGTATCTTCAATAATAATAATAGTAATAAATACATTTACAAATAATAGATAGTAATACACACAGAGAGACAGGCATCTTCCATAATAATAATAATAATAATAATAATAATAATGCACTCATAAATAAATAAGGGGGGCACCATTCATATGAGCACACACACACAGACACGCGTCTTTCTTATAATAATAATAATAATAATACAGTCATAAATAAATTAGGCGGCTCTATTCACACAGACATACATCTTCCATTTCATCATAATACATTCATAAATAAATAAATAAATAAGGGGGGCACCATTCACACGAGCACACAGACACGTGTCTTCCATATCATCATAATAAATAATAAATAGTAATACATACACACAGAAAGACAGGCATCTTCCATAATAATAATAATAATAATACATTCATAAATAAATAAATAAGGGGGGCACCATTCACACGAGCACACGCACACAGACACACGTCTCCCTTATAATAATAATAATAATAGTACACACATAAATAAATAAATAAATAAGGGGGATCCATTCACACGAGCACATACACAGACACACATCTTCCATATCATCATAGTACATTCATAAATAATTAAGGGGGGCACCATTCACATGAGCACACAGACACGTGTCTTCCATATCATCATAATCTATTATATAAATGGGTTCACGTCATGTGATGTATACCTCAAACAAAGAAACCACACAACGCAGAAACACAATACTTGCCAACAGAAATAGGCCTCAAGCAAGGTACGTTTGTAGCAAAGAAACTTCCCCCCCAAAACCTAAAAGGCCCCCAAAACAACAAGTAAAAATAAAACTACATTTACCAGCATCCTCCGGGGCAGCCAAAGACTCACCCAGCCTCTACATTCTGAACAACATGATTGGCTGCAATAAGGGCGGATTTGCATAACTGCTGCACTGGCCAGCCAACATGAAAATTCCGATCCATCATAAACTGCCAAAACAGAATAAGGAAAAGGCCTGAGCCAATCCCCAACACAAACACCCAAATCACTTCCAACCGAAAATTTACACCCCCAAAAATCACAGACCTCGCCCAAAATTGACAGTAAGGCTTCATTAACTTGATTTCCCTAACTAGCCCTCATTTACTGGGAAGCTGTTTACGCTTTGAATTGACAGTAAGACTTCATTAACTTGATTCTCCCGACTAGGCCTCAGCTCATGGGACATTGTGTATGGCCTGAATTGACAGTAAGGCTTCATTAACTTGCTGTTCCTAACTAGGCCTCAGCTCATTGGACATTGTGTATGGCCTGAATTGACAGTAAGGCTTCATTAACTTGCTGTTCCTAACTAGGCCTCAGCTCATGGGACATTGTGTATGGCCTGAATTTACAGTAACCTACCTTGACACACAGAGCCCCGACCATGCATGATGGGACTTGAAGTACCACCATGGAAAATGGGATTTGTAGTACTTCAAAACCCACCATTCCCCACAGACCACTGTGGCCCAGAACCAAGACCAATAAAGACCCAACTTGGCACACCATGCCCCCCATGACCCACACTCCATCCAACTGCAGTTTAGAGGAGGACACACCGTGGATGATTGGACTTTCTCGCATCTCCTAAAAAGGGCACAGCAACGCGTGCCGGGTACAGCTAGTAAATAATAAATAGTAATACATACACAGAGAGAGACAGGCATCTTCCATAATAATAATAATAATAATAATACATTTATAAATAGATAATAGATAGTAATACACACACACAGACATGCGTCTTCCTTATTATCATAATAAATAATAAATAGTAATACGTACACAGAGACAGGCATCTTCCTAATAATAATAATAATAATAATAATAATAAATAAAGGGGGCATCATTCACACGAGCACACACACAGGCATGCGTATTCCTTATCATCATCATCATCATCATACATTCATAAAAAGGTAGTAATACACACATATACAGAGAGAGACAGGCATATTCCTTATAATAATAATAATGATAATAATAATAATTGTATAAATAGATAATAGATAGTAATACACACACAGACACGCGTCTTCCTTATCATCATACATCACACATACAAACAGAGGGACAGGCATCTTCTATAATAATAATAATGATAATAATAATAATAATTGTATAAATAGATATTAGATAGTAATACACACACAGACACGCGTCTTCCTTATCATCATACATCACACGTACACACAGAGACAGGCATCTTCCATAATAAAAATAATAATATTTGTATAAATAGATAATAGATAGTAATACACACAGAGACACGCGTCTTCCTTATAATACATCACACATACAAACAGAGAGGCATCTTCCATAATAATAATAATAATAATACATTCATAAATAAATTAAGGGGGGAACCATTCACACGAGCACACACAGACAGACACGCGTCTTCCTTATCATAATAATACATTCATAAATAAATAAGCGAGGCACCATTCACACGAGCACACGCACACAGACACGCGTCTTCGTTATCATCATCATACATCACACATACAAACAGAGAGACAGGCATCTTCAATAATAATAATAATAATATTTATTTTATTTATTTGCTATGCTTCTATACCGCCTCTCTCTCTCTCAGCCCGAAGGCGACTCGAGGCGGTGAACAAGCGGCAGCAAGTGCCCACATACAACACATCATAATAAGATAAAAACAATCATATAAAACCATATAAATTAACAATTAAAACTACAAAATACAAATCTCAGCTCCACAATCTTAAAATCGGTTTCCTTTTCGTCGTCATATTAATCCTTTGATCTCGATTAATTAAAGTTCGTCTGCGAATGCCTGCTCGAACGGCCAAGTCTTGACTTCCTTACGAAATGTCAGGAGGGAGGGGGCCGATCTGATGCCACTAGGAAGGGAGTTCCAAAGCCGAGGAGCCACCACTGAGAAGGCCCTGTCTCTCGTCCCCGCCAGACGCGCCTGTGAAGCAGGCGGGACCGAGAGCAGGGCCTCTCCGGATGATCTTAAGCATCTTGATGGCTCATAGGGAGAGATGCATTCAGACAAGTAAGTTGGGCCAGAACCGTTTAGAGCTTTAAAGGCCAAAACCAGCACTTTGAATTGTGCCCGGTAGCAAACTGGTAGCCAGTGGAGCTGGCACAACAGGGGAGTTGTGCGCTCCCGGAGTGCCGCTCTTGTTATCAACCTGGTTGCTGTCCGTTGAACCAATTGAAGCTTCCGAGCAGTCTTCAAAGGCAGCCCCACGTAGAGAGCGTTGCAGTAATCTATACGGGATAATAATAATACATAAATAAATCAGGGGGGGAACCATTCACACGAGCACACACAGACAGACACGCGTCTTCCTTATCATAATAATAAGACATTCATAAATAAGCGGGGCACCATTCACACGAGACACGCACACAGACAAGTGTCTTCCTTATCATCGTCATACATCACACATACAGAGAGACAGGCCTCTTCCATAATAATAATAATAATAATTGTATAAATAGATAATAGATAGTAATGCACACACATACACGCGTCTTCCTTATCATCATCGTACATCACACATACAGAGAGACAGGCCTCTTCCATAATAATAATAATAATAATTGTATAAATAGATAATAGATAGTAATACACACACAGACATGGGTCTATCATCATCATACATCACACATACAGACAGACAGGCATCTTCCATAATAATAATAATAATAATAATTGTATAAATAGATAATAGATAGTAATACACACACATACACGCGTCTTCCTTATCATCATCATACATCACACATACAGAGAGACAGGCATCTTCCATAATAATAATAATAATAATTGTATAAATAGATAATAGATAGTAATACACACACATACACGCGTCTTCCTTATCATCATCATACATCACACATACAGACAGACAGGCATCTTCCATAATAATAATAATAATAATAATAATAATTGTATAAATAGATAATAGATAGTAATGCACACACATACACGCGTCTTCCTTATCATCATCATACATCACACATACAGAGAGACAGGCATCTTCCATAATAATAATAATAATAATAATTGTATAAATAGATAATAGATAGTAATGCACACACATACACGCGTCTTCCTTATCATCATCATACATCACACATACAGACAGACAGGCATCTTCAATAATAATAATAATAATAATAATTGTATAAATAGATAATAGACAGTAATGCACACACAGACACGCGTCTTCCTTATCATCATCATACATCACACATACAAACAGAGAGACAGGCATCTTCCATAATAATAATAATAATAATAATAATTGTATAAATAGATAATAGATAGTAATGCACACACAGAGACACGCGTCTTCCTTATCATCATCATACATCACACATACAGAGAGACAGGCATCTTCCATAATAATAATAACAATAATAATTGTATAAATAGATAATAGATAGTAATACACACACATACACGCGTCTTCCTTATCATCATCATACATCACACATACAGAGAGACAGGCATCTTCCTTATAATAATAATAACACAGTCATAAATAAGGGGGGGCACCATTCACACGAACACACACACACACAGACAGGTCAGTCAGGAGGGGCCTGATCTGATTTTGGTGGGGAGGGAATTCCACAGCCGATGGCCACCACTGAGAAGGCCCTGTCTCTCTGCCAGTCGTGACTGCGAAGGAAGGGGGGCCGAGAGCATGGCCTCCCCAGAACATCTTAAGCTCCGAGATAGTTCATAGGGAGAGATCCGTCCGGACAGCTAAGCTGGGCCGGAACCGTTTAGGGCTTTATCGGCTCAAGCCAGCACTTTGCATATTACACCACACAAATAATACATACACACAGTCCTAGGCACTTGAGAAGTGTCCAACGTGTGACTCAAATAGCGATCTTGTTTGCTGTGTACTCATCTCGTTGTGTAGCCAATGATAATAAATTTAATTCCTTAGGCCTGTGTGGTTCTCAATGTGTGCGTCCCCAGCTGTTTTGGCCTACAACTCCCAGAAATCCCAGCTGTTAGGATTTCTGAGAGTTGGGCCAAAACATCTGGGGACCCACAGGTTGTGAACCACTGCCTTAGGCCGTATCACCATACCAAACCAAACAACAAAGCTTGTTGATACATCTATTGAGTTAAATAAGGCACTTATAATAATACAGTAAATAAGTAAATAAAGCTGAATATCTATATGCATCCTATTTCCCTTCCCCTCCCTACCATTGACCCCAATCAGCCCCACATATATGGAACTCAGACGTATTGCTTTGCTTAAATACAGAGGTGTTTTATTTATTTATTTATTTACTTACTATATTTATATACCACCGTTCTCGCTCCAAGGGTGGGGGAACAAAAAAGTTGGTAAAAATTCATTGCCAACTTACATGTAGACAGAAATCTCTCGGCATTTCTTCGCGAACGAAGTTTCTTTAGGAAGGACTCATCCCACGCTTTTTACAAGCGCGTTGATGACTAAAAAGGCCAATCTGAGATAGGCAAGTTTGGTTGCAGAAAGCACAGCAGAAAGTCTCCTTGGGTGATGTTGTTTCCAAGTTGCGGTTCTTACTGCGTTGTCGAGACCCGTTCGGCGTGTCTTCTCGAAAGAGGCTGCAGCATTGTGGAGAGTGCGTCTCCATGCCTCCCGATGTGAGGCCAGGGTGGACCATTGTTGGCGATCAATCTGGCCGAGCCTAAGATGTTGTTTCAGGGAGTCCTTATATCTCTTTTTGGGGGCGCCTCTCTTGCTCTGACCCGTGGCGAGTTCACCGTAGAGTAGTATGTTTGGGAGGCGGTGGTCCTCCCTCCTAGAGACGTGCCCTGCCCAACACAGCTGTGTTCTCAATAGCATGGCCTCAACGCTGGTGATCCCTGCTTGCTCAAGGACAGCGACATTCATCACAAAGTCAGTCCGGTGTATATTTAGGATTGTGCGAAGACAGCGCTGATGAAAGTGTTCGAGGAGTCGTAGGTGTTGGCGATAGGTGAGCCATGTTTCAGACCCATATAGGAGAATAGACAGTACGATAGATCTGTACACACTGATTTTGGTGCTTTGCCTCAGGGGTTGTTGCTACAGACTCTTTTGTGAAGCCTTCCGAATGCACTCTATGCCTTTGCTCATCTGTGATCGATCTCTTTGTCAATCTTGGTGTCTGAAGAGATTATGCTTCCCAGATAGGTGAACAGCTGAACGGACTTAAGCACAGATGTGCCTATGCTGACGTGAGGATGATGGTGTTCTTCCTGTGGTGCGGGCTGGTAGAGGACTTCCGTATTCTTCTGGCTGACTTCCAGCACAAACAGCTCTGCAGCTGTTGCAAAGCAGGATGTGAGGCGCTGCAGAGCTGCTTCTGAATGGGCGACAAGGGCAGCATTTTTGCTGACAATGCTGCCCTTGTCGCCCATTCAGACAGAAATAACCAAACACTAACATATAACTATAAATTAAAATCATTAAAACCATTAAACATGAGACATAAACAATATTTAAGCACTATAAACATCCTAGTATAGATATTAAAATCACATAATCTGAAAATCGTACATCATGTTCATTCTGATTGTCATTGCACATCTTTCCCTTTATTTGTTATTACCTTGGGGACCCGGCAGTGCCCGGGTCATTTGAGAAGTGTAGCAGGATAGAGAGTGGGTCATGGGGGCTCTGTGTGCCAAGTTTGGTCTTGATCCATCAGTATTGAGAGTTGCAGTGATATCATGAAATTACTGAAGGTAGTGCAAGTCCCATCATCTGTGGTCCACCCTCCTCCAACCTGCAGCAGGATGTAGAGTGGATTCATGGGGGCTGTGTGTGGCAAGTTTGGTCTGTATTGGTGAATAGATGAGGGTTGCATTGTTTTGAGGAAGGTACTTCAAGTCCCATCATCCGTGGTCCGTCGCACACAAAAATGCACCAGGATGTAGAGTGGGCCATGAGGGCTCTGTGTGCCAGGTTTGGTCTTGATCAGTCATTGGATTAGGTTTGTAGCAGTCTTGGGAAGAGAGGGAAGGTACTGCAAGTCCCATCATCCATGTTCTGTCCCCCTCCAAACTTCAGTAGGATGTAGAGTGGGTCACTGGGGCTCTGTGTGCCAAGTGTGGGCTTTATGGGTGTTTGTTGGGGGCCGCAGTGGTCTGTGGGAACAGAGGGGTGTGAAAGTACTACAAATCCCATCATTCATTGTCAGTCCTCCCCTGAACCTCACCAGGACGTGAAGGTAGTCACGGGGGCTATGTGTGCCAAGTTTGGTCTCGATCAGTAATAGGATAAGGGGCGCAGCGGACTTGGGAAGTGAGTAGAGGTACTTCAAATCCCATCATCAATGGTCCACCCTCCTCCGAACTGCACCAGGACGTAGAGTGGGTCATGGGGGCTGTGTGTTCCAAGTGTGGTCTCTATTGGTCCGTTTTGGTGGCCTCAGTGGTCTGTGGGAACCAAAGTGTTTGAAAGTACTACAAATCCCATAATCTGTGGGTCATGTCCCTCAAACCGCACCAGGACGTAAAGGGGGTTAGGGGGTTTTCTGTGGTCCGCCCTCCTGCAAACTGCAGCAGGATGTAGAGTGGGTCATGGGGGCTCTGTGTGCCAAGTTTGGTCTTGATCAGTCATTGGATGAGGGTCACAGCGGTCTTGGGAAGTGAGTGTAGGTACTTCAAGTCCCATCATCCATGGTCCGGCCTTCTTCAAATTGCAGCAGGATGTAGAGTGGATTCATGGGGGCTCTGTGTGCCAAGTTCGGTCTTTATCGGTCTTTGTTGGGGGCCACAGTGATCCGTGGGAACCAAAGGGATTTAAAGTACTACAAATCCCATAATCCGTGGTCCATCTCCCCCAAACCGCACCAGGACGTAAAGGGGGTCAAGGGGGTTATGTGTGCCAAGTTTGGTGCAGGTCCATCACCCGCGCGGGTCGCTGTGCCATGTGAAAGTGGCAGCCAATCAGAACGCTGGCACATATCCACAAACCCACAAACAAACACACATACAAACTTTCAGCTATATTGATCTATAGAGATAGAGATAGAGATTTTTGGGTCTTGGCCGCACATAATGTGAGATTCCTTGTTTGGTATATGGACCAAGGTACAAGCCTCTCGCCTTCTGATACAATCACGTGTGCTATAGCCTCAATTTCAATAATACATCTGTATTTATGTCCGGCATTTCTCCTTAACAAGACCCAACGTGGCTCACAATACAACGCAAATCTAAGCACGTTTAACATAAAATACAAGACAAAAATCACACAAAATAAAATATAAATAAATATTGTAAACATTTACAACCAGTTACAATTATTGTGGAGATTCATCAATTAGATCGGGCCTGTCCAACTGGTGGACTGCGGGCCGTACACGGCCCGCAAGCCCCCTGGACGCAGCCCCCAAGACCTCCGCTTTTAATTTTAATTTTTTTTATATAAAAAATCGCCGAAAAGGGGCGAGGCCACACATGGGGCAGGGCTGCTCGCGAGGGGTGGGGCCATTCCCGCCCTGGCGCGCATGCCCGGCGTCCTGCGCGCCCGCCCCTTTCGGGGCGGGGCTGGGTGACGTCAGCCGTGCCACCGGCGCTGAGTAGGAAGAGGTGGAGGCAGAGGCCCCGGCTTCCCTCCACCTCTTCCTCCTCGGCGCAGGCGCCACGCCTGACGTCACCCAGCCTTGCCGAAAAGGGATAGGACACCGGGCGTCCCCGCTAGCTTCCTGTCCTTTTTCTGCGGGGATAGGTGACGTCAGGACATCACCCAACCGCGCAGAAAAGGGATAGGACGCCGGGCGTACGCGCCAGCGTCCTGTCCCTTTTCTGCGGGGATAGGTGACGTCAGGACATCACCCAGCCGCGCAGAAAAGGGATAGGACGCCGGGCGTCCCCGCCAGCTTCCTGTCCTTTTTCTGCGGGGATAGGTGACGTCAGGACATCACCCAGCCGCGCAGAAAAGGGATAGGATGCCAGGCGTACGCGCCAGCGTCCTGTCCTTTTTCTGCGGGGATAGGTGACGTCAGGACATCACCCAGCCGCGCAGAAAAGGGATAGGACGCCGGGCGTCCCTGCCAGCGTCCTGTCCTTTTTCTGCGGGGATAGGTGACGTCAGGACATCACCCAGCCGCGCAGAAAAGGGATAGGACGCCGGGCGTCCCCGCCAGCGTCCTGTCCTTTTTCTGCGGGGATAGGTGACGTCAGGACATCACCCAGCCGCGCAGAAAAGGGAAAGGACGCTGGGCGTCCGCCAGCGCCCTGTCCTTTTCTGCGGGGATAGGTGACGCCAGGGCGTCACCAGCCGCAAGAGAAAAGGGATAGGACGGCGGGCGTCTGGCGCCAGCGCCCTGTCCTTTTTCTGCGGGATAGGTGACGCCAGGACGTCACCCAGCCGCACAGAAAGGGATAGGGCGCCGGGCGTGCGCGCCAGCGTCCTGTCCTTTTCTGCGGGGATAGGTGACGTCAGGGGCGTCACCCAGCCGCGCAGAAAGGGATAGGGCGCCGGGCGTACACGCGCCAGCGCCCTGTCCTTTTTCTGCGGGGATAGGTGACGTCAGGACGTCACCCAGCCGCGCAGAAAAGGGATAGGACGGCGGGCGTACGCGCCAGCGTCCTGTCCTTTTTCTGCGGGGATAGGTGACGTCAGGACGTCACCCAGCCGCGCAGAAAAGGGATAGGACGCCGGGCGTACGCGCCAGCGTCCTGTCCCTTTTCTGCGTGGCTAGGTGATGTCAGGACGTCACTCAGCCCCACCGAAAAGGGGCAGGCCAAGCAGGATGCCCCCCGCGAGCGGCCACGCCCACTGCGAGCGGCCCCCCCAAGTGATCACTCACCAGAATTCCGGCCCTTGTGCTGGCAGAAGTTGGACAGCCCTGAATTAGATCGTAAGCTCAGTGCCAGTCGATCTCGCTGTCGTTAGCAATTGAATTCATTCGTCACAAGCTTGCTTGATGAGGGAAGCCTTCAACCAGTTCTTGAAAGATAAGAGGGAAGGAGCAGTTTGAGGAAGTTCCAAAGGGCTGGGGCAGCTACCGAGAAGGCCCTCTTTCTCGTTGCCGCCACCTGTATTTGTGACAACAGCGGCAATGAGAGAAGGGTCTCTCCTGAAGATCTTAATCATCGGGTAGGTTGGCAAGAGGTAATGCAGTCAGATACATAAGTTTATTTATTTATTATTTATTATTCAGTTTTATATTCCGCTCCGCCCGGCAGGCTCGGGGCGGATCACAAAATGCAGGTATACAATAAAGCAACGATACAGCAATAAAACACATCATAAAACATATCATAAAACATACAATAAAAGCTCGGTACGTAGCCATAGTGATACGGTCTACAATTCCTACTGAGCGAGACGGACCCAGCGGCTTAAAATTACCCAAAGGCCAGTCTGAAGAGGGCCGTCTTACATTCCCTTCGGAAAGGGAGGAGTTCAGGGACCGCTCGAATGTGGTCAGGGAGCGAGTTCCAGAGTGCTGGAGCCGCCGCAGAGAAAGCTCTCTGTCTTGTACTGGACAGGTGACAGGAGCGGGACGATGGTATAACCAGCAGGTTTTGCTCTTCCGAGCGCAGTGATCTCGGGGGAACGTACGGGGTAAGGCGGTCCCTCAGGTACACAGGCCCTAGACCGTGCAAGGCCTTGAAGGTTAAAACCAACACCTTGAAGGCAATCCGGTACTCAATAGGGAGCCAGTGCAGTTGCCGGAGAATGGGAGTAATGTGCTCCCTCACTGGTGCTCCCACCAGCAAGCGAGCCGCGGCATTCTGCACCAGCTTGAGCTTCCGGATTGTCGACAAGGGAAGGCCCACGTAGAGGGCGTTACAGTAGTCCAGTCTCGAGATGACCGTCGCTTGGATCACCGTGGCCAGGTCGGCCCTGGACAGGTAGGGGGCCAGTCGCCTAGCCTGTCGTAGGTGGAAGAACGACGTCCCGCTGACCACGGAGACCTGGGCCTCCATGGTCAGCGAGGAGTCCAATCTAACACCCAAGCTCTTAACCAAGGGTGACGGGCTAAGTTGCTCGCCATCCAGGGCAGGCAACCGGCACTCATCCAGCCCAGGTCGACCAGGCCACAAGATCTCCGTCTTCGACGGGTTCACCTTCAGCCGGCTGGCACGCAGCCATCCAGTCACGGCTTCTAGGCATTGATGGAAACAATCGGGTACGGTATCCGGCCTGCCGTCCATTCTCAGCAGAAGCTGGGTGTCATCCGCATACTGATAACACTCCAGACCAAAGTCGCGGGCCAGCTGGGCCAGGGGGCGCATGTAAATGTTAAATAATAAGGGCGAGAGGATGGCCCCCTGGGGGACCCCACAACTTAATGGGAGCCTCCCGGAGACCTCCTCTCCCCTCTCCTTGGGCCTTTAAAGGTCAAAGCCAGCACCTTGAATTGGGCTCGGAAATATATGTAGATGCTGCAACCGCGGAATGGCATGCTCCAGCACCTGCCAATAATCTGTTTGCAGATATCTGAACTAGTTGGAGTTTCCGGGCACTTCTCAATGGCAGCCACACATACAACCCGTTACAGTAGTCTAAATGGGATGTATCTGAGACGTGGACCACCATGGCCAAGTTTGGGTGCGCCATGGCCAAGGAACGGGTGCAGCTGGCGCACAAGTTTTGATTGTGCAAAGGATCTCCTGGCCACTGCCAATTCCTGGGCCTCCAGGCTTAGTGATGAGTCCAGGAAGACACCCATACTGAGTGTCTCAGTTTTCAGGGGGAGTGTGACCCCATCCAGCACAGGTTGCCACCCTATACCCTCATAACATAACAAAACAACAACAACAACAAAAAGCATCATATAACCCAGTGTTCCCCAACTTTTTTTGAGCCGCAGCACACTTTTTGCATTTACAAAATCCTGGGGCACACCACCAACCAAAATGACACCAAATGACACTCTAACACAGTCATACATATAACGGTAGTTAATATGCCTTTAAATGTATTTATACACTCAGTGTGAAACCTGGGCCTGTTTCGATGAACACAACATAGATATCCTGGCAGGAATGGCAGAAAGACACACACTTCCCACACAGAACTCCCATAACTAGGAGAAAATGCTATAAGAGTTTGGTGGGCATTGACCTTGGGTTTTGGAGTTGTAGTTCACCTATATCCAGAGAGCACTGTGGACTCAAACAATGTTGGATCAGGACCAAACTTGGCATGAATACTCAATTTGCCCAAATGTGAACACAGATGAAATTTGGGGAAAATAGACCTTGACATTTGGGAGTTACAGTTTCTGGGATTTATAGTTAACACACAATCAAAGAGCATCCTGAACTCTTGCAACAATGGAATTGAACCAAACTTGGCAAATTGAACTCTCATTACCAACAGAAAGTACTGAAAGGGTTTGCTTGGGAATTGACCTTGAGTTTAGAAGTTGTAGTTCACCTACACCCAGAGAGCACTGTGGACTGAAATAATGATGGATCTGGACCACACTTGATATGAATACTCAATATGCCCAAATATGAACGCAGATGGAGTTCAGGGGAAATAGACCTTGACATTTGGGAGTTACAGTTTCTGGGATTTATAGTTAACACACAAACAAAGAGCATCCAGATCTCTTGCAACAATGGAATTGAACCAAACTTGGCATATTGAACTCTCATTACCAACAGAAAGTACAGAAAGGGTTTGCTTGGGAATTGACCTTGAGTTTGGAAGTTGTACTTCACCTATATCCAGAGAACACTGTGGACTCAAACAATGTTGGATCAGGACCAAACTTGGCATGAATACTCAATATGCCCAAATATGAACGCAGATGGCGTTCAGGGGAAATAGACCTTGACATTTGGGAGTTGTAGTTGCTGGGATTTATAGTTCCCCTACAATCAAAGAGCATTCTGAACCCCACCAATGATAGAACTGGGCCGAACTTCCCACAGAGAACCCCCAGGAGGCAAGAGGAGGTCTCTACTTGGGGAAAGGGGGGCAGGCCTTCCCAATGCATGGAGAGGGAGAGACCAAGTAGACAACGGGTTGGGGGGGGGGGGGGGTTGTAATTTTGTGCCTTTATCGAGGTACGTTTCTTAGGGTTTTTATACTTCAACACACTAGACCCTCCCTCTCCCCTTCCTGGAGATTCCAATTTCCCACGGCACACCTGATGATCGCTCACGGCACACTAGTGTGCCCCGGCACACTGGTTGGGAAACACTGCAGTAATACATATAGTTAATATGTTTTTAAATGTGTTTATACACTCAGCGTGAAACCTGGGCCTATTTCGATGAAAACAACATGTATCCTCCCCATCTTCCTCCTCCTGCGGATGTTTGGGAGAGAACAGAACTAGGTGTTAGGAATGGAAGTGGGAAGGGGTTTTCGATCCCCTCGGAGGGATTTTTATTTTCAGGGAGGAAGATGAACTGATGGAGGAGGCTCCTCTTCTTCTTGCTGCTGCTGTCGATGGTGGGAAAGGGGCTTCCATCTTCCCCAAGGGTCCTCTTTCCATGGAGAAGAGGGGCTTCAGTGACGGAGGAGAGAGGGAGATACTGCTGTGGGTGTTGGGGAAAAGAAGGGAAGT
This sequence comes from Anolis apletophallus, assembly GCA_030556195.1. Classification (NCBI taxonomy): domain Eukaryota; kingdom Metazoa; phylum Chordata; class Lepidosauria; order Squamata; family Anolidae; genus Anolis; species Anolis apletophallus. The sequence goes on from JARBWK010000011.1 coordinate 119,988,908, forward strand.
GAAAGGAAGGGATGCCCGGTCCCTTTTGAGAGGAGGAAGGGGTAAGAGATAGTCGAGGAGACCCCTTTTCATTCTCCTCTTCCTCTACCTGCGTTTCAGTACTTTCAGTACTTTCTGTTGGTAATGAGAGTTCAATATGCCAAGTTTGGTTCGATTCCATTGTTGCAAGAGTTCAGGATGCTCTTTGTTTGTGTGTTAACTATAAGTCCCAGAAACTGTAACTCACAAATGTCAAGGTCTATTTTTCCCAAACTCCATCTGTGTTCACATTTGGGCATATTGAGTATTCATTTCAAGTGTGGTCCAGATCCATCATTATTTCAGTCCACAGTGCTCTCTGGGTGTAGGTGAACTACAACTTCTAAACTCAAGGTCAATTCCCAAGCAAACCCTTTCAGTACTTTCTGTTGGTAATGAGAGTTCAATATGCCAAGTTTGGTTCGATTCCATTGTTGCAAGAGTTCAGGATGCTCTTTGATTGTGTGTTAACTATAAATCCCAGAATCTGTAACTCCCAAATGTCAAGGTCTATTGTTCCCAAACTAAATCTGTGTTCACATTTGGGCATATTGAGTATTTATTTCAAGTGTGGTCCAGATCCATCATTATTTCAATCCACAGTTCTCTCTGGGTGTAGGTGAACTACAACTTCTAAACTCAAGGTCAATTCCCAAGCAAACCCTTTCAGTACTTTCTGTTGGTAGTGAGAGTTCAATATGCCAAGTTTGGTTCAATTCCATTGTTGCAAGAGTTCAGGATGCTCTTTGATTGTGTGTCAACTATAAATCCCAGAAGCTGTAACTCCCAAATGTCAATGTCTATTGTTCCCAAACTCCATCTGTGTTCACATTTGGGCATATTGAGTATTCATTTCAATACACAAACAAAACAATCACTGGTCACAACTCGCTATACACAAAGCTAAAACACAGGGTATAAAGGGGCAGATCTATGGGAATAAAGGTACAGACACGTGTTTGAGGTAAAAATCACAGGTATAATCATATGAACAAATTCAAGTGCTAAATAGCACAACAATCTCACAAAAAGTACAATGCAATGCAATTCATTCACAGTGTTCCAAATTCACATAATACCATTGTTATTATGATTATACCTGTGATTTTTACCTCAAACACGTGTCTGTACCTTTATTCCCATAGATCTGCCCCTTTATACCCTGTGGTTTAGCTTTGTGTATACCGTGTTTCCCAAAGTATGACACCCCGATTGTAAGACGTATCGGGGGTGTCAGGGGTCGGCTAATGGCCGTACCCGAAAATAAGACGTACCCCGGCCGCCGCGTCACTGGTCCCGCCTCCTCCTCGGTCCCGCCTACATCCGCCTCCGGTGCCGCCGCGCCGCCTGCCTCCTCCGCCCGTCGCCGCCCGCAGCGGCCCCACGCCTGCACCGGGCGCGGCTGCACCGGGCGCGCTCCGGACCTTCTGCCCATGCGCGAATGTCTGCGCATGGGCAGAAGGTACCGAGCGCGTCTGACGCTGGCGCGCTGACGCTAGCGCTGACGCAGGCGCGCCGGGGCGCTCGGTACCTTCTGCCCATGCGCAGACATTCGCGCATGGGCAGAAGGCCTGAGCGCGCCTGGCGCAGCCGCGCCCAGCGCAGGCGTGGGCCAGCCAAAGGTCTGCGGCGGAGGAGGCAGGCGGCGGCGCGGCGGCACCGAGGCGGAGGTAGGCGGCGGGCGGAGGCGGCGGAGGAGGCAGGCGGCGGAGGCGGCGGCGGAGGAGGTGGGACCGAGGAGGAGGCGGGACCGAGTGACGCGGCGGCCAAGGGAAAGGCTTACTGGGTACGGCAGGTACCGTCGGCTAATGTAAGCCGTGCCCGAAAGTAAGCCTTAGTGGGGATTTTGGGGGTCAAAAGAAAGTAAGACGCTGTCTTACTTTCGGGGAAACACGGTAGCATATTGAGTATTCATGCCAAGTTTGGTCCTGATCCAACATTGTTTGAGCCCAGAGTGCTCTCTGGATGGAGGTGAACTACAACTCCAAAACTCAAGGTCAATCAATGCCCACCAAACTCTTATAGTATTTTCTCTTGGTTATGGGAGTTCTGTGTGGGAAGTTTGATTCCATCCCATCATTGGTGGAGTTCAGAATGCTCTTTGATTGTGGGTGAACTATAACTCCCAACAACTACAACTCCCAAATGACAAAATCATTTTTTTGAGTGATGGTCCCTCCTTGGGATAGTATTAGTATGTTTTGTGCCAGGATATCTATGTTGTGTTCATCGAAACAGGCCCAGGTTTCACACCGAGTGTATAAATACATTTAAAAAACATTAACTATATGTATGACTGTGCTAGAGTGTCATTTTGTGCCATTTTGGTTGGTGGTGTGCCCCAGGATTTGGTCAATGTAAAAAACGTGCCGCGGCTCAAAAAAAAGGTTGAAAAACACTGACCCAGGGGACTATTTGGGGTGAAAAGGTGGTGTTCGGAGATGGACGAGATGCCTCCCCCTTTCCCTCCCCCTTTGTGCTTCTGTTGGAAAGGGAATGGAAGTGGGAAGGGGTTTCCAGTCCCCCAGGGGGCCCTTTTCCGGGAGGTGTTTGGATGAGGAAGGGGAAGCGCCCTCTCTTTCCTTTTCCTTCTCTTCCTGGTGCTGCTGTACGTATTGGGAGGAAGGGAGGGAGGCTTTCCCGGAATCAGACAACTGCAGAGCAGGCAGGGGGGAGGAGGTTTGGGAGGACCCTGGGCTTTCCCTGGGCAAATGGCACCTCCGGCCTGCTTTTGTGCAGGGGAGAGGGTTGGCTTTGTTGTTGGAAGAGGCCTGATCATGGCACAGAAAGATCAATATTGTTGTGTTTACAGAAGGAAGGGGGTGGGGAGCTCGAGCCCGTCTTCCCCCTCCAGTGGGTGGTTCTCCCTTGGGTTGAGTTATTGGGATGGGGCGGAAGGGGGTGGGGTCGGACTGTCGTCCAGCGGTTGAAGGAAAAGGATGGGGGAGCAGGCAAAGGAAATAAATCATGCTTCCAGCATCACAATAGCTGGAAATGGGTCTGTGGACAATCCCGTTTCTATAGAACAGTTTTCCCCCCACTCGCCCTTTTGCATCATATGCGTCATGTGGGAGAGCAGAAAGGGAAAAAAAACCATATTAAGCAATTCATTATGGAAGACAGCGAGGAGGTGTTTCAGTTATGTTTACTACCTTGCGTAGACCAGTGTTTCCCAACCTTTTTTGAGCCGCGGCACACTTTTTACATTTGCAAAATCCTGGGGCACTCCACCAACCAAAATGACACTCTAACGCAGTCATACATATAGTTAATATGTTTGTAAATGTATTTATACACTCAGTGTGAAACCTGGGCCTGTCTCGATGAACACAACATAGATATCCTGGCAGGAATGGCAGAAAGACACACACACAAAACATACTAATACTAACCCAAAATGACACCAAATGACACTCTAACACAGTAATACATATAGTTAATATGTTTGTAAATGTATTTGTACACTCAGTGTGAAACCTGGACCGGTTTCGATGAACTCAACATAGATATCCTGGCAAGAATGGCAGAAAGACACACACACAAAACATACTAATACTAACCCAAAATGACACCAAATGACACTCTAACACAGTCATACATATAGTTAATATGTTTGTAAATGTATTTATACACTCAGTGTGAAACCTGGACCTGATTCGATGAACACAACATAGATATCCTGGCAGGAATGGCAGAAAGACACACACACAAAACATACTAATACTAACCCAAAATGACACCAAATGACACTCTAACACAGTCATACATATAGTTAATATGTTTGTAAATGTATTTATACACTCAGTGTGAAACCTGGACCTGATTCGATGAACACAACATAGATATCCTGGCAAGAATGGCAGAAAGACACACACACAAAACATACTAATACTAACCGAAAATGACACCAAATGACACTCTAACACAGTCATACATATAGTTCAGAATGGCAGAAAGACACACACACAAAACATACTAATACTAACCGAAAATGACACCAAATGACACTCTAACACAGTCATACATATAGTTCATATGTTTGTAAATGTATTTATACGCTCAGTGTGAAACCTGGGCCTGTTTTGATGAACACAACATAGATATCCTGGCAGGAATGGCAGAAAGACACAAACTTCCCACACAGAACTCCCATAACCAAGAGAAAATGCTATAAGAGTTTGGTTGGGCATTGACCTTGAGTTGTGGAGTTGTAGTTCACCTACACCCAGAGATCACTGTGGACTCAAACAATGTTGGATCAGGACCACACTTGGCATGAATACTCAATATGCCCAAATGTGAATGCAGATGGAGTTCAGGGGAAATAGACCTTGACATTTGGAAGTTGTAGTTGCTGGGATTTATAGTTCCCCTACAATCAAAGAGCATTCTGAACCCCACCAATGATAGAACTGGGCCAAACTTCCCACACAGAACCCCCAGGAGGCAAGAGGAGGCCTCTACTTGGGGAAAGGGAGGCGGGCCTTCCCAATGCATGGAGAGGGAGAGACCAAGTAGACAACGGGCGGGGAGGGGGGTGTTTGTAATTTTGTGCCTTTATCAAGGTAGGTTTCTTAGGGTTTTTATACTTCAACACACTAGACTCCCCCTTCCTGGAAGTTCCAATTTCCCACGGCACACCTGATGATCGCTCACGGCACACTAGTGTGCCCCGGCACACTGGTTGGGAAACACTGGCGTAGACAATAAGGAAAATCACATTAAAGGTGCACAGTAAAGTACCTTTGTTTGATTGACCGTTAACGTATATGCTCTATACCGGGCCTGCCCAAGAGACAGCCTGCGGCCTGCACATAACCCACCAGCCCCTTGGATCTGGCCCTCCTACAAGAAATCTGCTGGTTTAAAAAAAAAAAAATCCAAAAAAAAAAATGCGCATGCGCACGGCGGCGCAAGCGCCATCCACGACCACCGCCCCTTTGCTCTGCTCCCCATGGCTCCGCCCTCCCTCCTAAAGCGACATGCGAGAAGCGGGGGATGCCTGAGGCGGCAGAAGGAGGGAGGAAAAGCCGCCGCCCTTCCTGAGACTGGCGTGGCGGGCAAAATCGCCGCTTCTGAGGCTGGCATGATGCTTTAGGAGGAGGAAGGAAGAAGCCCCCATGGCTTCCCTCCCTCCTAAAGCGTCACGCCAGCCTCAAAAGTGGCGATTTCGCCCGCTTCTGCTGCCCGGCATGACGCCAGCCTCAGAAGTGGCCGTTACTGGATGGCTGCGAGCCAGTAGGTTGAAGGTGAATCCGGCTAAGACGGAGATCCTGTGGCTTGGCTGCCCGGGCGGTGGAGATGTTCAGCTTCCGACCCTGGATGGCGTGACCTTACGTCCGTCGTCTTCTGTCAAGAGCCTTGGGGTAACCCTGGACCGATGGAGGCCCATGTCTCCACTGTCAGCAGAGTGGCGTTTTTAGACCTTTATCTCGAGACTAGACTACTGTAACACTCTGTACATTGGCCTTCCTCTGTCGGTGATCCGGAAACTCAAGCTGGTGCAGAATGCTGCAGCCAGACGCCTTGCGGGGAGTTCGGCGAGCGCCCGCATCACGCCCATTCTGCGCAAACTGCACTGGCTACCCATAGAACGCCGGATCACCTTCAAAGTGTCAGTTGTAGCTTTTAAGGCCTTACATGGTCTGGGGCCAGCGTACCCGCGGGACCGCCTCATCCCGTATTATCCCACCAGATCGTTGCGCTCCGAGGATTATAACCTCCTGGTCGTTCCCTCCCCTAAGACGTTTCGCCTAACCGCTACCCGTCGGCGGGCTTTTTCGATCGTGGCTCCAACACTTTGGAAGTCGTTGCCCGCCAATGTCCGTGCCATCCAGAACATCCTCCCATTTAGGAATGCCTGCAAGTCCAGGCCCGGATTACCCATAAGGCCACACTAGGCCATGGCCTCGGGCGGCGGATTTTGGGGGGGGGCATTTCCGGCCCTGAAGGAAGGGGTGAAGGAAGGAGTGGCGCCCGCCCTTGGGATGAGCCGAGGGAAGTCCCGCCGCCCCTAGGGCGATTGACGCGGGGGGCGCCACTCCTTCCCTCAGTGAAGGGAGGAGGTGCGCCGGTGCGAGCGTGGCGGCGGGGGAAGCCGCGTGTCACCCTAGGGGCGGGACTTCCGCCGGTGCCTTCTTCCACCCCCCAGTTCCGCCCCCCTCCCTTCACTGAGGGAGAAGGCGCTGCTGGAAGTCCCGCCCCTAGGGCGACTCACGCGGCTTTCCCCACCGCCGCCCCGCTCGTGTTTGGGGCACGGGCGAGTGGGGCGGCGGCGGCAAAAGCCGCGTGAGTCTCCCTAGGGGCGGGACTTCCGGTGGCGCCTTGTGTGTCTGAAGGGCGGCGGCGCGGAGCCGCTGCCGGCAGGACGCGCAAGGCGCGTCCGGAAGGCCTGCCCCTAGGGCGACTCACGCGGCTTCTCCTGCCGCCGCCCCGTGCGGGCGGGCGTCCTTCCTTCAGTGAAGGGAGGAGGTGCGCTGGTGCGAGCGCGGCGGCAGCAGGGGAAGCTGCGTGAGTCACCCTAGGGGCGGGACTTCCGGCGGCGCCTTGTGCGTCACGCCGCCCCCGCCCCCCGCAAGAGGCCCCACCCTCGGGGGGCGGCGTTTAGACTGGGCGACCTTGGGCGGCACAGGCCGCTAATCCGGCCCTGTGCAAGACTCTGCTGTTCCAGCATGCTTTCGGAACTGGATGAATTGTAGTTCTGTTGCGTGTCGCCATCTTGTTTTTACCTTGTGCCGCCTGGTTCCAATATGTGGCTTACTGTGCCTTTTTAGCTGTTTTTAATTGTGGTTTTAATTTTGTTGTGTTGGATTGTTTTATGAATATGTTGTTAGCCGCCCCGAGCCACCGGGAAGAGCGGTAGACAAGTACGAATAAATAAATAAATGATACTGCTTCTTCTTTGGAGTGGGCCTTATATACAGTATCGTGCACGGACATTTATGAAAGCCAGGCCCATAAATTAGGAAGCAATATATTAAATGTGTTGTCGAAGGCTTGCATGGCCGGAATCACTGGGTTGTTGTGTGTTTTCCGGGCTGTATGGCCATCTTCCTGAAGCATTATTTCCTGATGTTTTGCCTGCATCTGTGGCTAATGGCATCCACTGACCTCACAACCTCTGAGGATGCCTGCCATAGATGCAGGCTAAAATGTCAGAAGATAATAATTCTGGAACATGGCCAGACAGCCCGGAAAACACACAACAACCCTATATATATTTCAAGTGCCAGAGGCGACATCTGGACAAATGTTCTATAATGTAGATGCACAGATTCAAGGTTTTGCTTCATTGTAATGGCCAGTTTTGTGATGTTGGTACTAGGAGTGTCTCGGCATTACTTCGCGAACGAAGATTCTTAGGAAGGACTCATCCCACGCTTTTTACAAGCGCGTTGATGACTAAAAAGGCCAATCTGAGATGGGCAAGTTCAGTTGCAGAAAGCACAGCAGAAAGTCTCCTTGGGTGATGTTGTTTCCAAGTTGCGGTTCTTTCTGCGTTGTTGTTTCTCTTCGAGACCCATTCGGTGTGTCTTCTCGAAAGAGGCCGCAGCATTGTGGATAGTGCATCTCCATGCCTCCCGATGTGAGGCCAGGGTGGACCATTATTGGTGATCAATCTGGCCAAGCCTGAGATGTTGTTTCAGGGAATCCTTATATCTCTTTTGGGGGGCGCCTCTCTTGCGCTGCCCCGTGGCGAGATCACCGTAGAGTAGTATCTTTGGGAGGCGGTGGTCCTCCATCCTAGAGACGTGCCCTGCCCACCGCAGCTGTGTTCTCAATAGCATGGCCTCAATGCTGGTGACCCCTGCTTGCTCAAGGACAGCAACATTAGTCACATAGTCGGTCTAGTGCAGTCTTTCTCAACCAGTGTGCCGGGGCACACTAGTGTGCCGTGAGCGATCATCAGGTGTGCCGTGGGAAATTGGAACCTCCAGGAAGGGGGGGGGGGGATAGTCTAGTGTGTTGAAGTATAAAAACCCTAAGAAACCTACCTCGATAAAGGCACAAAATTACAAACAACACCCTCCCCGCCCGTTGTCTACTTGGTCTCTCCCTCTCCATGCATTAGGAAGGCCCGCCTCCTTTCCCCAAGTAGAGACCCCCTCTTGCCTCCTGGGGGTTCTGTGTGGGAAGTTTGGCCCAGTTCTATCATTGGTGGGGTTCAGAATGCTCTTTAATTGTAGGGGAACTATAAATCCCAGCAACTACAACCCCCAAATGTCAAGGTCTATTTCTCCTGAACTCAATCTGCGTTCATATTTGGGCATATTGAGTATTCATGCCAAATTTGGCCCTGATCCAACATTGTTTGAGCCCACAGTGCTCTGTGGGTATAGGTGAACTACAACTCCAAAACTCAAGGTCAATGCCCACCAAACTCTTATAGTATTTTCTCTTGGTTATGGGAGTTCTGTGTGGGAAGTTTGTGTCTTTCTGCCATTCCTGCCAGGATATCTATGTTGTGTTCATCGAAACAGGCCCAGGTTTCACACTGAGTGTATAAACACATTTTAAAAACATTAACTATATGTATTACTGTGTTAGAGTGTCATTTTGTCTCATTTTGGTTGGTGGTGTGCCCCAGGATTTTGCAAATGTAAAAAGTGTGCCGCGGCTCAAAAAAGGTTGGGAAACACTGGTCTAGTGTACATTTAGGATTGTGCGAAGACAGCGCTGATGAAAGCGTTCAAGGAGTCGTAGGTGTTGGCGATAGGTGACCCATGTTTCAGACCTATAGAGGAGAATGGACAGTACGATAGCTCTGTACACACTGATTTTGGTGCTTTGCCTTGGGTGTTTGTTGCTCCAGACTCTTTTGTGAAGCGTTCCGAATGCGATCTATGCCTTTGCTAATCTTTGATCTCTCTCTTTGTCAATCTTGGCATGTGAATTGATGATGTTTCCCATGGAGGTGAACTGCTGAACGGACTTAAGCACAGATTTGCCTATGCTGAAATGGGGATGATGGTGTTCTTCCTGTGGTGCGGGCTGGTAGAGGACTTCCGTAGAGTTTCATATACTGCCTCTGGAATTAGGGTGGGGTGGGCGCAGTCTTTGGAGGTTTTTAAACAGAGATGGGATGGGTATCTTTCAGGAGTGTTGTACTGTGATTCCCTATGTGTGCATGGCCACAGGGTTGGATTAGGTGGGCCTTGCAACCTTCCCGACACTTATTTATTTATTTCTGGTATTTATACCCCGTCACTTCTCTACCCCGGGAGGGGGATTTAGGACGGCTTACATAGGCAGCAATTCGATGCCATTACAAGAACAATTAAACAATAACCATTAAGCCTAACCATTAACCATTAAAATGCATAAAATCTCGGCATTACTTCGTGAACGATTCTTAGGAAGGACTCATCCCACGCTTTCTACAAGCGCGTTGATGGCTAAAAAGGCCAATCTGAGATAGGCAAGTTCGGTTGCAGAAAGCACAGCAGAAAGTCTCCTTGGGTGATGTTGTTTCCAAGTTGCGGTTCTTTCTGTGTTGTCGTTCTCCCTTCGTTGGTGTGTCTTCTCGAAAGAGGCCACAGCATTGTGGATAGTGTTGCGTTACGTCTTCTGACCAAAGGCCTGGTCCCACAACCACGATTTTACTTTCTTCCTGAAAGCCAGGAGGGATGGGGTCGATCGTATCTCATTTGGAAGCGCGTTCCATAGGCGAGGGGCCACCGCCGAGAAGGCCCTGTCCGTCGTCCCCACCAGCCGAGTTTGCGATGTTGTCGGGAGCGAGAGCAGAGCCTCCCCAGATGATCTTAGGTCATGAGGTGGGACGTAGAGGCAGATACGTTCGGACAAGTAAGCTGGGACAGAGCCGTAGAGAGCTGTATAGGTCAAAAGCAGCCTAATTTGAATTGAGCTCGGAAGTGGACAGGCAGCCAGTGCAGCTGACACAGCAGGGGGGTGGTATGCTCCGTGTACGTAGCTCCAGTTGCTGTCGCCCGTGGACTGGTTGTAATTTCCGAACTATCTTCAAAGGCAGCCCCACGTAGAGTTCATAAATCTATGAAAAGGGCCTTGCGAAGATTATGCAATCACTGTTAGGTGATATTCTGTGAGACAGGCCTTTATTTTGATATTAGTCAGGCTGTACGTTACTTGCCTGCTTATCCAAACTGCCATGACGATGTGTTTTTTCTGCCAAGCGTTGAGTTGTTTGTGAGTTTCAAATTTTTGGCAGCGAGCCATTCCTATCCACCTATTGGAGTCCTAAAAGATCTGCAGAGTACCAAGCCTTGATCTTTACTTGCGGTAGGATGTTGTAGAGCAGTGTTTCCCAACCAGTGTGCAGTGGCACACTAGTGTGCCGGGGCGATCATCAGGTGTGCCGTGGGAAATTGGAACCTCCAGGAGGGGAGGGGGAGAGTCTAGTGTGTTGAAGTATAAAAACCCTAAGAAACCTGCCTCGATAAAGGCACAAAATTACAACCACCCCCCTCCCCACCCGTTGTCTATTTGGTCTCTCCCTCTCTATGCATTGGGATAGCCCGCCTCCCTTTCCCCAAGTGGAGACCTCCTCTTGCCTCCTGGGGGTTCTGTGTGGGAAGTTTGGCCCAGTTCTATCATTGGTGGGGTTCAGAATGCTCTTTGATTGTAGGGGAACTAATCCCAGCAACTACAACTCCCAAATGTCAAGGTCTATTTCCCCTGAACTCCATCTGCGTTCATATTTGGGCATATTGAGTATTCATGCCAAGTTTGGTCCTGATCCAACATTGTTTGAGTCCACAGTGCTCTCTGGATATAGGTGAAGTACAACTTCCAAACTCAAGGTCAATTCCCAAGCAAACCCTTTCAGTACTTTCTGTTGGTAATGAGAGTTCAATATGCCAAGTTTGGTTCAATTCCATTGTTGCAAGAGTTCAGGATGCTGTTTGTTTGTGTGTTAACTATAAATCCCAGAAACTGTAACTCCCAAATGTCAAGGTCTATTTCCCCTGAACTCCATCTGCGTTCATATTTGGGCATATTGAGTATTCATATCAAGTGTGGTCCAGATCCATCATTATTTCAGTCCACAGTGCTCTCTGGGTGTAGGTGAACTACAACTTCTAAACTCAAGGTCAATTCCCAAGCAAACCCTTTCAGTACTTTCTGTTGGTAATGAGAGTTCAATTTGCCAAGTTTGGTTCAATTCCATTGTTGCAAGAGTTCAGGATGCTGTTTGTTTGTGTGTTAACTATAAATCCCAGAAACTGTAACTCCCAAATGTCAAGGTCTATTTTCCCCAAATTTCATCTGTGTTTACATTTGGGCAAATTGAGTTTGACAAAGTCCCTCACCAAAGGCTCCTAAATAAGCTCCTCAGCCATGGAATCAGGGGACAGGTCTTGTCCTGGATCGGAACCTGGCTAAACTGCAGGAAACAAAGGGTGGTAATAAACGGACATTTCTCTGGGTGGAAAGAGGTGGGAAGTGGTGTACCCCAAGGTTCAGTTTTGGGTCCGTTACTTTTTAATTTATTCATTAATGACCTGGATGTAGGAGTGAATTCTGAGGTAGCAAAGTTTGCAGACGACACTAAACTGTTCAGGGTAGTTAAAAATGAAACTGACTGTAAAGAGCTCCAGAAAGATCTCTCGAAATTGAGTGAATGGGCAACAAAGTGGCAAATGCATTTTAACCTAAACAAGTGTAAAGTCATGCACATCGGGGCAAAGAACCCCAACGACACCTACCAATTGATGGGGTCAAAGCTTTCCGAGACAATCCAGGGAAGGGATCTTGGGGTTTTGGTGGACAGCTCAATGAAGATGTCAACCCAGTGCGCTGCAGCAGTGAAAAGCAAATTCTATGCTAGGCATGATCAGGAAGGGAATCGAAAATAGGTCGGCAAATGTTGTATTGCCTCTCTACAAATCTATGGGGAGGCCACATCTGGAGTACTGTGTACAATTCTGGTCTCCGCACCTCAAGAAGGATATAACGGAACTGGAAAAGGTACAAAGAAGGGCAACAAGAATGATCCAAGGGATGGAGCGGCTCCTTATGAAACCAGGTTGCAACGCCTTGGTCTTTTCAGCCTTGAAAGACGGCGTCTAGAGGCGACTTGATCGAAGTGTATAAAATCATGCATGGGATAGAAAAGGTGAATAGAGAAAAATATTTTCTCTGTCACCCAACACTAGGACTAGGGGGCACTCCTGAAGCTCCAAGGTAGGAAAATTAGGACTAATAAAGGAAATATTTCTTCACCCAGAGGGTCATTGGGTTATGGAACTCACTTCCAGAAGAGGTTGTGACAGCGGTCAGCCTGGACAGCTTCAAGGCAGGATTAGACAGATTCATGGATACCAAGTGTATCGGTAGTTACTGAAATGGACATCCAAGTGCCACCTCTGTGTTGATGGAGGCAGGCAGGATTTCCCCGGGTACTGGTTGTGGGGGGTCGGGAGCAGGTGAGGGTTTTGCCCTCCTTTCTGCTCGAGATCCCTATGTACAACTAGTGGGCCACTGTGTGACACAGAATCCTGGACTAGATGGGCTGAGGCCCGATTCAGCATGGCTCTTCTTATGTTCTGATGTTCTTATGCCAAGTTTGGTCCTGATCCAACATTGTTTGAGTCCACAGTGCTCTCTGGATATAGGTGAACTACAACTCCAAAACCCAAGGTCAATGCCCACCAAACTCTTATAGCATTTTCTCTTGGTTATGGGAGTTCTGTGTGGGAAGTTTGTGTCTTTCTGCCATTCCTGCCAGGACATCTATGTTGTGTTCATCGAAACAGGCCCAGGTTTCACACTGAGTATATAAATACACTTAAAACATATTAACTGTATGTATTACTGTGTTAGAGTGTCATTTTGTGTCATTTTGGTTGGTGGTGTGCCCCAGGATTTTGTCAATGTAAAAAGTGTGCCGCGGCTCAAAAAAGGTTGGGAAGCGCTGTTGTAGAGGGATAATGGAGTGGTCTGTGCCCCTTTAAACCGCAGGCATAGGGCAGCATTTTTGAATGATTCCTCATCACAAAAAGCCTTTCCTGTTGATGGGAAATGTGCGTTATAGGGGGAGGGGTCTTCGCTCAGACTTTCTCTGCTGAGTCGAGGTCTTCTGATGTGGAGGGAGGGAGATTCATGGTTGTGATTGCCTGCCGGCAGCCTCAGGACTCACACTCTCCTTTCCACCTCATTCTGCTGCATGGGTAGATCCAGATAATGCCATTCAGGATTGAGAGATAACAGCCTTTTATGTACCCTTTATGGTAGTTCAAAACAGAGTTGAAAAGTCTTACTGTGTCTGTTGACAATAGTCATTGTGGAAGTATTTGGATATTCGATGAAGAGATAAAAAGATGGGATTCTCAACGTTCTGTGCAGGGGCGGTCTAAGGTAATTTTATATGGTAAGCGAACATTATTTTGGTGCCCCCCCAAACATTATTTTGCCCCCCCATGTAAAACATATATACAATTATAATATCATAATACCATTAGTAGTACTATATAGTATCAATGTATATACAATATAGTACATACTCATACTGTATTACAGGGCTGTCCAACTGGCGGCCCCGGGGCCGGATCCGGCCCCGTGGCCTGTTGGCCACGGCCCCACCTATGCCCTCAGCCGCCATTTTTAAATTTTTTTTAAAAAATCGTTTTTTTAAAAAAAAAAAATGGCGGCCGGGGGGGAGGGGGAGGCGGGGCAGGGAGGAAGAAGAGAGCTAGCTCCTCCTTTTCGGTGCCCCCCTCCTACCTAGGAAGGAGGGGGCGCCAAAAGGGCAGTAGGCGGCGCCAAGAGCAGCGCGTCACAGGCCTGGCGTGACGCGCTGCTCTTGGCACCGCCTACTCCTCCTTTTCGGCGCCCCCCCCCCCCTCCCTTCCTAGGCCGGGGGAGCCGCCGAAAAAGGGCAGAAGGCGGTGCCAAGGGGCAGCGCGTCACGCCAGGCCTGGGACGCGCGGCTCTTGGCGCCGCCTTCTCCTTTTTCCGGCTCCCCCCTTCCTAGGGCAGGGAGCCTCCGACAAAGGGCAGCAGGCGGCGCCAAGAGCAGCGCGTCACCGGCCTGGCTGGACGCGCTGCTCTTGGCACCGCCTACGCCACCTTTTCGGCGGCGCCCCCGGCCTAGGAAGGGAGGGGGGGCGCCGAAAAGGAGGAGTAGGCGGTGCCAAGAGCCAGGCCTGTGACGCGCTCACGCCAGGCCTGTGACGTCACTGCTGGCGCGCTTGGCGCCGCCTACTCCTCCTTTTCAGCCCGCTTTAGGAGGGGAGGGGCCTGGGCGGTGGGGGGGCCTGGGGCGGGGCTTTAGGAGGGGCGGGGCCTGGGCTGGAGGCCCCAGGTCATCACTGACCTCTTATCCGGCCCTGGACCCGCCAGAAGTTGGACAGCACTGCTATATAGTATCAATGTATATACAATATATTATAGTACATACTCATACTGTATTATATCATAACTAGTGGCACCCGGCACGCGTATTTAGGAGATGCGAGAAAGTCTGAGTATGTAAGGGTTGGAGTTGTTGTTAGTTATGGTGTTGTTGGGGCCCTGGCTGTGTCGTTGTGGGTTCTGGTGGGTGGGATGTTGAAGTCCTGAGGAGTTGTCGGTGTGTGGTATTGCTGGCGTTCTGCATAGCTTGTGGATATACAATGTTTTTTGTCTTTCCGTCTGCTGTGTTGATGTCGAGGTTGATGCGTGTGTGGGTGGGGTACTTTGGAAATGAGTGGAGGTAATTGAAATCCCATCATCCATGGTGTTCCCTCTTCTAAACTGCAGTTGGATGGAGTGTGGGTCATGGGGGCACTGTGTGCCAAGTTGGGTCTTTATCGGTCTTGGTTCTGGGCCACAGTGGTCTGTGGGGAATGATGGGTTTTGAAGTCGTACAAATCCCATTATCCATGGAGGTACTTCAAGTCCCATAATCCATGGTCCACCCTCCTCCAAACTGTAGTAGAATGTAGCGTGGGTCATAGGGGCTCTGTGTGCCAAGGTTGGTTACTGTAAATTCAGGCCATACACAATGTCCCATGAGCTGAGGCCTAGTCAGGAACAGCAAGTTAATGAAGCCTTACTGTCAATTCAGGCCATACACAATGTCCAGTGAGCTGAGGGCTAGTCGGGAGAATCAAGTTAATGAAGCCTTACTGTCAATTCAGAGCGTAAACAGCATTCCATTAAGTGAGGCCTAGTCAGGGAAATTAAGTTAATGAAGCCTTACTGTCAATTTTGGGCTGGGTCTGTGATTTGTAGGGGTGTAAATTTTCTGTGGGAAGTGAATTGGGTGTTTGTGTTTGTGCCTCAGCCCTTTGCCTTCTCCTCCTCTGACAGTTTATTATGGGTCGGAATGTTCATGTTGGCTGGCCAGTACAGGAGTTATGCAAATCCGCCCTTATTGGCAGCCAATCATGTTGTCAGAATGTAGAGGCTGGGAGAGTCGTTGGCAGCCCCGGAGGATGCTGGGAAATGTAGGTTTTTTTACTTGTTATTTTGGGGGCCTTTTATGTTTTGGGGGGGAAAGTTTCTTTGCTACAAACGTACCTTGTTTGAGGCCTATTTCTGTTGGCAAGTATTGTGTCGTTCCATGGTCGTTCCATGACGGGAACCCCTTTTTATTTTTATATATATATATATATATATATATATATATATATATATATATATATAGCTTTCAGCATGCCAGCTAAGATGGTATTTATTTATTTATTTAATTTACTAGCTTGGGGACCCAATAGCAATAAAATACACAATAAAACATCAGGTTATTTGAGAAAGGCATTGTGTGCCAAGGTTGGTCTTTGGTACTTCAAGTCCCATCATCCATGGCCCACCCTCCTGTAAACTGTAGAAGGATGGAGACTGGGTCACGGGGGCACAGGGTGCCAAGTGTAGTCTTTTTAGGTCTTTGTTCAGGGCTGCAGCGGTCTGTGGGAAATGAAGGCTTTGAAAGTACTACAAATCCCATAATCCGTGGCGGTACCTCAAGTCCCACTCTTCTCCAAACGGCAGTAGAATGTAGAGTGGGTCATAGGGGCACTGTGTGTCAAGCTTGGTATTGCATTGGGCCTCTGTGTGGCAAGTGTGGTCCTGATCCGTCATTGGTGTGGGCCACTGCGCTCAAAAGTGTGCCGCGGCTCAAAAAAGGGTTGAAAAACACTGGTCTAAAGGAAACGAAACCCTGAAAAATTATGTATTTCTATGTACTATTTGGTGAATAATATAGGCATTGAGCCATTTGATTTTCAGGTATCCATCTTCCTTTTTTTTCTTTCTAGGCCTTGCATCTTTAAAATCCAGACATAAGTTTAAACTGCAGGGGGCAGAAAGTGTCAATTTTTGCTTCCTTGTTTGGCTGCCGACATTGTTTTTTGCCTTACCTTTCAAAAAGCTGTTTGGGTTTAAAAATTGCATTATTCCCTATGTACCCTTCCCAGTTAATACACTTCCCTTGGCTTGAATTCTTAATCCATTGCATTCTTATATCATATAATATGAAACATTATTAAGTAAAGCTACATTAGAGTATGATCATAGGAGTGCTACTAGTGTAAGTTACTATGTGATGAAAATTGCATGCGCATAGAGAGAGCATCTGCCCTCCGCCCCCCAGGTCAGAGATAGTTATCTTGAGCATTTGGGTTTTATTCCATTTGTCTTTTCAGCTGCTAATGTTTAGTCTGTTTTCAGTCATTACAAATCGACCTTTAGAGTCTGAATTGCGTGATTTCATAGGTTTTGGAAATGCAAACATACATTTACTGAACTACATGTTTAATTATTAAGTAAGGGTTTCCCCTGACATTAAGTCTAGCCGTGTCTGACTCTGGTGGGTGGTGCTCATCTCCATTTCTAAGCCAAAGAGCCGGCGTTGTCCACATACACCTCCAAGGTCATGTGGCTGGCATGACTGCATGGAGCACCGTTACCTTCCCACAGAAACGGTACCCATTGATCTACTCACATTTGCATGTTTTCCAACTGCTAGATTGGGAGAAGCTGGGGCTAAGAGCGGGAGCTCACCCTGAGCCTCGGATTCGAGCCGCCAACCTTTTGGTTAGCAAGTTCAGCAGCTCAGCGCTTTAACCCACTGCACTTTGACCCATTTAATTATTACATAGTTTTATATTTATGTGCAATGTTTTTTTTGACTTCTATTTAACCTGTTTATTGTGATTTGCTCTTCTATATGCATCATAATTTGTTGCTTTGATTTGTTTTTCTGATTTAATTTCTCCAGATTTGTTTGTGTGATCTATTATATAAATGGGTTCACGTCATGTGATGTATACCTCAAACAAAGAAACCATACAACGCAGAAACACAATACTTGCCAACAGAAATAGGCCTCAAGCAAGGTACGTTTGTAGCAAAGAAACTTCCCCCCCCCCAAAACCTAAAAGGCCCCCAAAACAACGAGTAAAAATAAAACTACATTTACCAGCATCCTCCGGGGCAGCCAAAGACTCACCCAGCCTCTACATTCTGAACAACATGATTGGCTGCCAATAAGGGCGGTTTGCATAACTGCTGCACTGGCCAGCCAACATGAAAATTCGATCCATTATAAACTGCCAAAACAATAAGGAAAAGGCCTGAGCCAATCCCCAACACAAACACCCAAATCACTTCAAAACAAAAATTTGCACCCCAAAAATCACAGACCACACCCAAAATTGACAGTAAGGCTTCATTAACTTGATTTCCCCCTAACTGGAAAGCCCTCACTTACTGGACTTCAAGCTGTTTAAAGCTGCTCTGAATTGACAGTAAGGCTTCATTAACTTGATTCTCCCGACTAGGCCTCAGCTCATTGGACATTGTGTATGGCCTGAATTGACAGTAAGGCTTCATTAACTTGCTGTTCCTGACTAGGCCTCAGCTCATGGGACATTGTGTATGGCCTGAATTTACAGAAACCTACCTTGGCACACAGAGCCCCGACCATGCATGATGGGACTTGAAGTACCACCATGGAAAATGGGATTTGTAGTACTTCAAAACCCATCATTCCCCACAGACCACTGTGGCCCAGAACCAAGACCAATAAAGACCCAACTTGGCACACCATGCCCCCCATGACCCACACTCCCTCCAACTGCATTTTAGAGGAGGGCACACCGTGGATGATTGGACTTTCTCGCATCTCCTAAAAAGGGCACAGTAACGCGTGCCGGGTACAGCTAGTTACTATTATTTATATTGTTTTTCCTGGTTGTAAGCCACCCCGAGTCCTCTCGGGAAGAGAGGGCAGGATATAAACAAAGCATTTATTATTATTATTATTATTATTATAATATATCGCCATTATTAATCGGAAGGATGATATGAATAGTGTATTGATCTGTGTTTGATCTGGCCAGTGACTAGAAGTAGAAAAATACCTTAATAACTTGTTTAGAAGCTGATTAGATCAGTGTATCCCAACCACTGTTCCGCGGCACACTACTGTTCCGTGATGGATCATCTGGTGTGCCGCGGAAAACGTCTCTTCTCCCCCCTTTCTCCCCCTCCTGCCGAACTCCTGCTGCTGCTGCTTGGGGGAGGAGGAGGAGGAAGGGCCGGGCGGCGGCGAAGATAAAGAAGGGGCCGGGGTGCCTCCTCCTTCGGCCGTTTCCTCAGCCAGCCTCTAATCGAGGGAGGGTGAAGGAAGTGAAGGAGCCAGCTGCTTCCGGAGGTGCCCTGGCTCGGCCGTGCTGTGTCCCAGGTGAGGCCCTGGGGTGCCCTTCCTCTCCCCCCCCCCCGAAGCCCCTTGGGGAGGAAGGGCCCCAAAGGGGAGAAGGGGCTTTCCTTCGCAAGGGGAAAGGGTCGGGGCCTGGCAGGAGGACCCTCGGAGGAAGGAAAGGTCGGCGGGATTCCGTGAGGGACTCCCTCGCCAGCCTTCCTCAGCCTTCCTCCCAAATGTCAAAGTCTATTTCCCCTGAACACCACCTGCGTTTCAGTACTTTCAGTACTTTCTGTTGGTAATGAGAGTTCAATATGCCAAGTTTGGTTCAATTCCATTGTTGCAAGAGTTCAGTATGCTCTTTGTTTGTGTGTTAACTATGAATCCCAGAAACTGTAACTCCCAAATGTCAAGGTCTATTTTCCCCAAACTCCATCTGTGTTCACATTTGGGCATATTGAGTATCAGTGCCAAGTTTGGTCCTGATCCAACATTGTTTGAGTCCAGAGTGCTCTCTTGATGGAGGTGAACTACATCTCTAAAACTCAAGGTCAATGCTCACCAATCCCTTCCAGTATTTTTGGTTGGTCATGGGAATTCTGTGTGCCAAGTTTGATTCCATTCCATCATTGGTGGAGTTCAGAGTGCTTTTTGATTGTGGGTGAACGATAACTCTATGTTGTGTTCATCGAAACAGGCCCAGGTTTCACACTGAGTGTATAAATACATTTAAAAACATATTAACTATATGTATTACTGTGTTAGAGTGTCATTTTGTGCCATTTTGGTTGGTGGTGTGCCCCAGGATTTTGTAAATGTAAAAAGTGTGTCACGGCTCAGAAAAGGTTGGGAAACACTGTGTTAGATCACAACAATTATAGGCCTAGTTTCCTAAGGCCTTGCTCGCTGTACTAACAGTCTGTTGTGCCGTTGTATTATTACTTTTGGTGGAATCTTGGTTAAATGTGCAATACAGCTTCTCATTGTTTAACTGCAGATTATAACATTACTAGCTGTACCCGGCACGCGTTGCTGTGACCTATTTAGGAGATGCGAGAAAGTCTGAGTATGTAAGGGTCGGAATTGTTGTTAGTTATGGTGTTGTTGGGGCCATGGCTGTGTCGTTGTGGGTTGTTCTGGTGGGTGGGATGTTGAAGTTCTGGGGAGTTGTTGGTGTGTGGTGTTGCTGGTGTTCTGCATAGCTTGTGCAGAAGTGATTTGGGTGTTTGTGTTTGTGCCTCAGCCCTTTGCCTTATCCTCCCCTGACAGTTTATTATGGGTCGGAATGTTCATGTTGGCTGGCCAGTACAGGAGTTATGCAAATCCGCCCTTATTGGCAGCCAATCATGTTGTCAGAATGTAGAGGCTGGGAGAGTCGTTGGCAGCCCCGGAGGATGCTGGGAAATGTAGTTTTTTTAAACTCGTCGTTTTGGGGGCCTTTTAGGTTTTGGGTGGGAAAGTTTCTTTGCTACAAACATACCTTGCTTGAGGCCTATTTCTGTTGGCAAGTTTGGTGTTTCTGCGTTGTAAGGTTTCTCTGTTTGGGACGGTCTTTCCATGACGACTCTTCCTTTATATATATAGATTAAGATCAGATTTGGAAATCTCTTTATGATATGACCTGGGAATGGTAGTTCTGTGCAGAAATGGTAGTATGGACTTTCCTAGGGCAGGACGGGCTATGGCTGCATTATGTATTTATTATAGGGAGATAAAATGCATATAGTCAAAATGTTGCCAAAAGAATGAGTTCATGCATACAAGATTGTCTTAAGTTTTAATAAAATCAGCCAATAAGGTTTTCTTACTGAATTATACTGAACCAGAAGCACTAGTAGCTGTGTGCTTGAGTACTGATTGATTTAAAAAAAAAATAATCACTGCCACTTTAAGAATTAAATCTTAGAAAACCGGTAGCAGTTCCTAAGGCCAGGACCTGCTTAACAGTGTGGCTCAACTATATTTAATCAATATAGAGTGAGTCTCAAATTACCATTATTTTGGAACGAGCAAAGGTGGCATAGGCTGAGATCCAACACTTTACTTTGCTAACTAACACAGTTGATCTTCTTGGCAATTGAATGTTTTGCTTTATATGTTGGAAACTGAGTCCCTTTGGGGAGATAGGGAGGTATACAAATACATTATTATTATGATGATGTATTATTATGATGTATTTGATACACAACAAGATTCTCTCTCTCTCGGCATTACTTCACGAACGAAGATTCTTTAGGAAGGACTCATCCCACGCTTTTTACAAGGGCAATGATGACTAAAAAGACCAATCTGAGATAGGCAAGTTCGGTTGCAGAAAGCACAGCAGAAAGCAGGGGCGGTCTGACGTATACGCGAAGTAAGCGGCCGCTTAGGGTGCCAACTTCTGGGAAGTGCGCCATCTTCTGGGAAGGGCGCCGCCACGCCGGCCGCACCGCCGTAGCAAACCTCCCTGCTGCTGCGTCGGCTTCAGTGCCTGGCCTGCACAAGCTTCTGGGCATGCGCTGAGATTTTCGCGCATGCGCAGTGGCTCCGGAGCTGAAGTTGAGCTTCGGAGCCACTGCGCATGCCCAGAAGCTCCTGCAGGCGCTGAAGCCGAAACCTGTAAACACGTCACGTCAGCACTCCGTCCGTATTTGGCACGCAGGGGTGGAGGCAAAGTGAGAGCCTCCACCCCCTTTGCCTCTGCCCCTGCGTGCAGGAGCGGGCATGCGCTGAAGCCTGTAAACGGACGTCAGCACTGCTGGCACGTGGGGTGGAGGCAAGTGTTTACCCCTTGCCTCTGCCCCTGCGTGCGCCTGACGTGACGGCTTACAGGCTTTCTGCTGCGCCTGCAGGAGCTTCTGGGCATGCGCTGAAGCCTGTAAACACGTCACGTGACGCAATTGGGCAGGCAGGGGGCGGAGGCAAAGGGAGAGGGGGCGGAGACAAAGGAAAGGGGCGGAGACAAAGGGGGGGCGCCAAAGTAATGTTCGCTTGCCATATAAAAAAACCCTTAGACCGCCCCTGGCAGAAAGTCTCCTTGGGTGATTTTGTTTCCAAGTTGCGGTTCTTTCTGCATTGTCGTTTCTCTTCGAGACCCATTCGACATGTCTTCTCGAAAGAGGCCGCAGCATTGTGGAGAGTGCGCCTCCATGCCTCCCGATGTAAGGCCAGGGTGGAGCATTGTTGGTGATCAATCTGGCCGAGCCTGAGATGTTGTTTCAGGGAGTCCTTATATCTCTTTTTGGGGGCGCCTCTCTTGCGCTGACCCATAGAGTAGTATCTTTGGGAGGTGGTGGTCCTCCATCCTAGAGACGTGCCTTGCCCAGAGCAGCTGTGTTCTCAATAGCATGGCCTCAATGCTGGTGATCCCTGCTTGCTCAAGGACAGCAACATTAGTCACATAGTCGGTCCAGTGCATATTTAGGATTGTGCGAAGACAGCGCTGATGAAAGCGTTCGAGGAGTCGTAGCTGTTGGTGATAGGTGACCCATGTTTCAGACCCATATAGGAGAATAGACAGTACGATAGCTCTGTATACACTGATTTTTGTGCTTTGCCTCAGGTGCTCGTTGCTCCAGGCTCTTTTGTGAAGCCTTCCAAGTGCACTATATGCCTTTGCTAATCAGTGATCTATCTCCTTGTGAATCTTGGCATCTGAAGAGATGATGCTTCACAGGTAGGTGAACAGCTGAACGGACTTAAGCACTGTTTTCCTATGCCAGTGTTTTTCAACCTTTTTTGAGCCGCGGCACACTTTTTACCTTTACAAAATCCTGGGGCACACCACCAACCAAAATGACACAAAAATGACACTCTAACACAGTAATACATATAGTTAATAGGTTTTAAAATGTATTTATACACTCAGTGTGAAACCTTTCCTGGGAGGAATGGCAGAAAGACGCAAACTTCCCACACAGAACTCCCATAATCAAGAGAAAATACTATAAGAGTTTGGTGGGCATTGACTTGAGTTTTGGAGTTGTAGTTCACCGATATCCAGAGAGCACTGTGGACTGAAACAATGTTGGATCAGGACCAAACTTGGCATGAAGACTCAATATGCCCACATGTGAACACAGATGGAGTTTGGGGAAAATAGACCTTGACATTTGGGAGTTATAGTTTCTGGGATTTATAGTTGACACACAATCAAAGAGCATCCTGAACTCTTGCAACAATGGAATTGAACCACACTTGGCCTATTGAACTCTCATCACCAACAGAAAGTACTGAAAGGGTTTGCTTGGGAATTGACCTTGAGTTTGGAAGTTGTAGTTCACCTACACCCAGAGAGCACTGTGGACTCAAACAATGTTATGTTATGTTGTTGTTTGTTTTCTATCCAGAATCATAATGTTGGGAGGAGGCTCACCACTTTAAGGTCCCTAAAACAGGCATGGGAAAACTTCGGCCCTCTGGGTGCTTTGGACTTCAATTCCCACCATTCCTCACAGCCTGAGGCCCTTTCCTGCTTAAGTGGCTGAGGGGGGGAAAGTGTGCAGACTCGCCCCAGAGCAAAGTGAGGCTGGGAAGAAGCAAAGTGAGCCTGAGTGGAGAAGAAAAAGTGTTCGGCAGGAGGGGGAAGAATTTATTTATTTATTTATTTATTTCGGGATTTTACCCCGCTCTTCTCAACCCCCAAGGGGGGACTCAGAGCGGCTTACACTACGGCACAATTCGATGCCCACATAATCACAATATAAAACCCCAAAACCCTTCAACAATTAAAATACATTAAAAATACATTAAAATACAACTACATTAGCACCATACACATTCACTCTGGATTAAAACAATGTTCAGTCCATAAAAACATTGGCCACCCACTTCCATTAAAAACCAATCTAAAATGCTGCCTTGTGCTGGTGTACAAATGCCTGGTCCCACAGCCAGGATTTTACTTTTTTCCTGAAGGCCAGGAGGGATGTGGTGGATCGTACATCCATAGGAAGCGCATTCCACAGGCGGGGAGCCAACACCGAGAAGGCCCTCTCCCTCGTCCCCACCAGCCTCATCTGAGACGTAGGCGGGAGCGAGAGCAGGGCCTCTCCGGATGATCTTAGATTACGAGGTGGGACGTAGCGGCTGATGCGTTCGGACAAGTAAGCTGGGCCAGAACCGTATAGAGCTTTAAAGGTCAAAACCAGCACTTTGAATTGAGCCCGGAATTGGACAGGGCAGCCAGTTGAGCTGACACAACAGGGGTGGTATGCTCCCTGTATGTAGCTCCCGTTAGCAATCTGGCTGCCGCCCGC
The DNA here is from genome assembly GCA_030556195.1 of Anolis apletophallus. Taxonomy (NCBI): domain Eukaryota; kingdom Metazoa; phylum Chordata; class Lepidosauria; order Squamata; family Anolidae; genus Anolis; species Anolis apletophallus. The sequence continues at coordinate 120,012,767 of JARBWK010000011.1, forward strand.
TGGACTAATTGCAATTTCCGAACAGTCTTCAAAGGCAGCCCCACGTAGAGTGCGTTGCAGTAATCTATTCGGGATGTGACCAGAGCGTGGGCGGCCGTAGCCAGATCAGACTTCCCAAGGTACGGGCGCAGCTGGCGCACGAGTCTTAACTGTGCAAAAGCTCCCCCGGCCACCGCCGAGACCTGGGCTTCCAGGCTCAGCGATGAGTCCAGGATCACTCCCAAGCTGCGAACCTGCGTCTTCAGGGGGAGGGTGACCCCACCCAACACAGGCTGTAACCCTATGCCCTGTTCGGCCTTTCGACTGACCAGGAGGACCTCTGTCTTGTCTGGATTTAGTTTCAATTTGCTAGCCCTCATCCAGTCCGACACAGCGGCCAGGCACCAGTTCAAGGTCTGGACAGCCTCCTTGGTGACAGGTGGGAAGGAGTGACAGATCTGGACGTCATCTGCGTACAGATAACACCTTACTCCGAAACTCCGAATGATCTCTCCCAGCGGTTTCATGTAGATGTTGAACAACATCGGGGACAGAACTGAACCCTGAGGGACTCCACACGACAACGGAAGAAAGGGGATTGGAGGTTCCAATTTCCCACGGCACACCTGATGATCGCTCACGGCACACTAGTGTGCCACGGCACACTGGTTGGGAAACACTGGCCTATGCTGACGTGGGGATGATGCTGTTCTTCCTGTGGTGCGGGCTGGTAGAGGACTTGGCAGTTCTATTACAGTGCCATAGTAGAGTTAAAATTTGATGAGCCGGAGTCAAGAATGAGAAACCAATAAGTTGATCCCCCCCCCCCCAAATAAACATAGAAGTAGTGTCATTTTCTTGGATAAGAGAAACTGAATATTTAGTCAAGTGACAGTATGGATTCTCGATCCTTGACTTAATTCAAAAGAGGGCAAGATATGAGTTGGCAATCAGGTTGCACATTACAAAATTGATAACGTATGTGACTACGCAGAATTGCTCCCACTGACCATTTCATTTATGCAAATACTCATGTTGATGGTGGAATCTCTTTGAGGTTGGCATGGATGCATTTTCCTGTTAAGCATTCAAAATGCATGTTTCTGAAGAATTTTACTCTCAGAAAGAGTGATGTAAATAGAACTGACTGGAAAGAAAGGAAGAGTGAGTAAGCGGGCTTAATTTGTCCAATCTGTCTGGGATTTGCGTACTTCCCTCTGGAACTGTGGTGGGTTTTGATCCCTTGCTCATGGCTGATATGTCTCTGTACTTTAGAGTATGATGAAATGAATCCTGTGGATGGTTATCGTGTGCTTTGTCCTTTCAGCACTGAAGAGCAAGTTGACCTGACTTTCTCTGAGTGCTGCAGCTGATGGAAAAGACCGGACTCATATACCACTTGATGGACCACCTATTACAGGGCTGTCCAACTTCTTCCGGTCACTGATCACCTGGGGGGCCGAAGGGTCTGCTTCCACCCCTGGCTCCACCCCCTCCCCGGCTCCACCCCCACCCCTCCCCCGGCTCCGCCCCCTCCCTGGCTCCAATTTACTTACAATTGACCTTGAGTTGTGGAGTTGTAGTTCACCTCCATCCAGAGAGCACTGTGGACTCAAATAATGATGGATCTGGACCAAACTTGGCATGAATACTCAATATACCCAAATGGGAACACTGGTGGATGTGGGGGGATGTTTCCTAATACAGTGTTTCCCAACCTTTTTTGAGCCGCGGCACATTTTTAACATTAAAAGAATCCGGGGCACACCACCAACTAAAATGACACAAAATGACACTCTAACACAGTAAAGAACGGCTGGGGTTGGTGGCCTGCTGGGAGCAGCTGCTGGGAGTGCCGAAGCCGGGAGGGGCGGAGCCAGGCTGCGCCATGCCTGCCCCTACCCCTGGCTTCACCTCTCCCAGCAGCTGCTTTAGCCTTGAGGGGGAAGTGCCAAGCCAGCGGTGCCAGAGCCAACACAATGTTGGCTTGGCACTGCCCCTCAAGGCTGGAGCAGCTGCTGGGAGTGCCGAAGCCGGGGAGGGGCAGAGCCAGGCGCGCCATGCCCCGCCCCTCCCCAGCTTCAGCTCTCCTACAGAGGAGGAGCATGAGCGGTGAACGGGCTTCAGTGGACGGGGCTCCTCCACGCGGCTTCAGTGAGCGAGGGGCGAGAGTCATGGTGGGAGTCATGGCAGATTGGAGGTTGGCTGGGGAAACGGCCGAAGGAGGTGGCGCCCTGGTCCCTTCTTCTTTTTCTTCGCCACTGCCTGGCCCTTCCTACTCCTCCCCCAAGCAGCAGGAGTTCGGCAGGAAGGGGGGGGGGAGGAAGGGGGCAGAGAGCTTTTCTTGCGACACAGCAGGAGGTCCGTCACGGCACACTAGTGTGCCACGGCACACTGGTTGAGAAAGACTGCTTTAGAGTATGATGAAATGAATCCTGTGGATGGTTATCGTGTGCTTTGTCCTTTCAGCACTGAAGAGCAAGTTGACCTGACTTTCCCTGAGTGCTGCAGCTGATGGAAAAGACCGGACTCATATACCACTTGATGGACCACCTATTACAGGGCTGTCCAACTTCTACGGGCCCAAGGGCCGGAATTCCGGTCACTGATCACCTGGGGGGCCGAAGGGTCTGCTTCCGCCCCTGGCTCCACCCCCTCCCCAGCTCCACCCCCACCCCTCCCCCGGCTCCGCCCCCCCCCCGCTCCAATTTACTTACAATTGACCTTGAGTTGTGGAGTTGTAGTTCACCTCCATCCAGAGAGCACTGTGGACTCAAATAATGATGGATCTGGACCAAACTTGGCATGAATACTCAATATACCCAAATGGGAACACTGGTGGATTTGGGGGAATGTTTCCTAATACCTTTGAGTTATTTGAGTCCACACTCAAATTGGGACACACCAAAAAAAAAACCCAAACACCTCAATGCCGTTGCAGGGCTTGATGGGGCCTCCTTTCCCAGAGGCCCAAAGAGCTCCCTCCCTCCCTGAAGGAAAAACAAGCCGCGGGGGCAGGCGCAAAGGAAGCCACGTTGCGCCCTGCACGCGGGGGAGGCAGCACAAGGGGGAGGGGCGCGGAGGAGGGGAGGAAGCGTCGCCAAGGAAACTGCCGCTGAGGGATCCCCCCCCTCACCCAATGTCCCACTGTTTTTAGATTGATTGATTCGAGCCAGGCCCTTCCTTACCCATACTGCGGGAGCCCCGCCACAGGGCCAAAGCGCCAACGCCGCCACCCCCGAAGAGCCCCGCTGGAGCCGAGGCCAAGCTCAGGCCGGGCTCGGCAGCTCTCCCATCCGTGGGGCGGGAAGCGAGGGCCCTCCACAGGAAGAGGACGGAGCCAGGAGGGGCTTTCCTGCCTCACTCCCCTCCTCCCTCTCTCTGAGGGAATGGGGGCTGGCCTGGAAGCAGCCGCGAGGGAGGAGGAGGCGCGCGCCCAGGCCGGCTGCAAATCCCGCGGGACCCGAGATTTCGGCAGCTATCACGAGACTACGCAGCCACAGACGGTATTTCGACCTCCCTCGAAATCCCGTCTGTGGCTGGCGTAGTCTCCCGATGCTTGTCTAAACCCGGAAGTAGGTATTTATTTTATTTTATTTTTTTTTTTTATTTGTATTTTATTAAAACAAGTTAGGGGGCCGGAGGGAAGGGGCTCGGGGGCCGTGTACGGCCCCAGGGCCGCCTGTTGGACAGCCCTGACTAAAACTTGACCAACCAGTTTTAAGACAACATTTTAGAGATGGGAGCGTGCCCTTTATATTAAAAAAACTAGCTTGGGGACCCGCGGTGCCCGGGTTATTTGAGAAAGGCATTGTGTGCCAAGGTTGGTATTTGGTACTTCAAGTCCCATCATCCATGGTCCACCCTCCTCCAAACTGCAGTAGAAGATAGAGTGGGTCATGGGGGCTCTGTGTGCCAAGTTTGGTCTTGATCAATCATTGGATGAAGGTCGCAGTGGTCTTGGGAAGTGAGTGAAGGTACTGCAAGTCCCATCATCCATGTCCAATCCTCCTTGAAACTGCACCAGGACATAGAGTGGGTCATGGGGGCCCTGTGTGCCAAGTTTGGTCTTGATCAGTCACTGGGTGAGGGTCGCAGTGGGCTCGGGAAGTGAGTGGAGGTACTTGAAATCCCATCATCCATGGTCCGCCCTCCTCTAAACTGCAGTAGGATGTAGATTGGATAATGGGGGCACTGTGTGCCAAGTGTAGTCTTTATGGGTCTTTGTTCAGGGCCACAGTGTTCTGTGGGGAATGAAGGGTTTGAAACAGGGGCGGTCTTTGCCATTACGCGGCCTATGCGGCCGCGAGCGCCATCTTGGGCGCTCCGGGGTGGGCGCCATTGTGAGGCGCGCGGCGCCGCCCGCCCTGCTGCTGCGCTGCGCTCCGCGGTTTCGCGCATGCGCAGTGCCTACGGACCACTCTTGAGGTCCGTAGGCACTGCGCATGTGCCCGCAGCGGTTTCGCAAGCGCGCCGCGCAGTGCCTACAAACCTCGAGAGAGGTCCGTAGGCACTGTGCGTGCGCGCAAACCGCGGAGCGCAGCGCAGTGCCTACGGACTTCTCTTGGGGTCCGTAGGCACTGCGCATGTGCGCTCCGCGGGTTCGCACGCATGCGCAGTGCCTACAGACCTCTCTTGGGGTCCGTAGGCACTGCGAATGCGTGCGAAACCGCGGAGCGCAGCAGCAGGGCGGGCGACACCGCGGCGCCTCACAAGGGAGCGCACATTGGGAGCGCCGGGGGGGGGGGCGCCAAAATAATGTTCGCTTACCCCCCCGGGAGAGCTCGGACCGCCCTTGGTTTGAAAGTACTACAAATCTCATAATCCGTGGATGTACTTCGAGTCCCATGATCCATGGTCCTCCCTCCTCCAAACTGCAGTAGAAAGTAGCATGGGTCATATGGGCTCTGTGTGCCAACGTTGGTTACTGTTAATTCAGGCCATACACAATGTCCCGTTAACTGAGGCCTAGTCAGGAAAACCAAGTTAAGTAAGTCTTAATTTAGTAAGTTTGCGTCTTTCTGCCATTCCTGCCAGGATATCTATGTTGTGTTCATCGAAACGGGCCCAGGTTTCACACTGAGTGTTTAAATACATTTAAAAACATATTAACTATATGTATTACTGTGTTAGAGCAGTGTTTCCCAACCAGTGTGCCAGGGCACACTAGTGTGCCGTGAGCGATCATCAGGTGTGCCGTGGGATATTGGAACCTCTAGGAAGGGGGGGGGGGGAGTCTAGTGTGTTGAAGTATAAAAACCCTAAGAAACCTACCTCAATGAAGGCACAAAATTACAACCACCCCCTCCCACCCGTTGTCTACTTGGTCTCTCCCTCTCCATGCATTGGGAAGGCCCGCCTCCCTTTCCCCAAGTAGAGACCCCCTCTTGCCTCCTGGGGGTTCTGTGTGGGAAGTTTGGCCCAGTTCTATCATTGGTGGGGTTCAGAATGCTCTTTGATTGTAGGGGAACTATAAATCCCAGAAACTGTAACTCCCAAATGTCAAGGTCTATTTCCCCTGAACTCCAGCTGTGTTCATGTTTGGGCATATTGAGTATTCATGCCAAGTTTGGTCCAGATCCATCATTATTTGAGCCCACAGTGCTCTCTGGATATAGGTGAACTACAACTCCAAAACCCAAGGTCAATGCCCACCAAACTCTTAAAGCATTTTCTCTTAGTTATGGGAGTTCTGTGTGGGAAGTTTGTGTCTTTCTGCCATTCCTGCCAGGATATCTATGTTGTGTTCATCGAAACAGGCCCAGGTTTCACACTAAGTGAGTGTATAAATACATTTAAAAACATATTAACTATATGTATTACTGTGTTAGAGTGTCAGTTTGTGTCATTTTGGTTGGTGGTGTGCCCCACCAACTACCGGTAAATGATACAGGAGTTAAGAAGGGCCAAGGCCAGAGTTGCTCACTCTAATACACAGTGTGACTATTTGACATACATGGTCATTGCGTTTTATTGGTGCGCTCTGCGATTCTTCTTTCCTCATTCTTTACATTCCTTTCCCTTCTGTAATCTCGTTTGTCTTTCACTTTGCAGTTTATTTGGAGGATCATGGTCTGGGATCTTTGGCCTTGTTACACAGCCTCTTTCTTATCTGTGAACGATTAACTAGTACAGGCAGTCCCTGAGTTACAAACATACGACTTACAAATGACTCATAGTTACAAACAGGGCCAAGACAACAGGAAGTGAGAGAAATCTACCACTCAGAACAGTGTTTTTCAACCTTTTTTGAGCCGCGGCACATTTTTTACATTTACAGAATCCTGGGGCACACCACCAACCAAAATGACACAAAATGACACTCTAACACAGTCATACATATAGTCAATATGTTTTTAAATGTATTTATACTCTCAGTGTGAAACCTGGGCCTGTTTCGATGAACACAACATAGATATCCTGGCAGGAATGGCAGAAAGACACAAACTTCCCACACACAACTCCCATAACCAAGAGAAAATGCTATAAGAGTTTGGTGGGCATTGACCTTGGGTTTTGGAGTTGTAGTTCACCTATGTCCGGAGAGCACTATGGACTCAATCAATGTTGGATCAGAACCAAACTTGACATGAATACTCAATATGCCCAAATGTGAACACAGATGGAGTTTGGGCAAAATAGACCTTGACATTTGGGAGTTACAGTTTCTGGGATTTATAGTTAACACACAATCAAAGAGCATCCTGAAGTCTTGCAACAATGGAATTGAACCAAACTTGGCCTATTGAACTCTCATTACCAACAGAAAGCATTGAAAGGATTTGCTTGGGAATTGACCTTGAGTTTGGAAGTTGTAGTTCACCTACACCCAGAGAGCACTGTGGACTCAAATAATGTCATGTTATGTTGTTGTTTGTTTTCTATCCAGAATCCCAATGTTGGGAGGAGGCTCACCTCTTTAAGGTCCCTAAAACAGGCATGGGAAAACTTCGGCCCTCTGGGTGCTTTGGACTTCAACTCCCACCATTCCTAAGCCAGAGGCCCTTCCCTGCTTGAGTGACTGAGGGGGGAAAGGAAAAGGGCCTGAGGCTGCTAGGAATGGTGGGAGTTGGAGTCCAAAACACCTGGAAGGTCCACGTTTGCCCATGCCAGCTTTCGACAGAGACCTCTTCCTCCCTCTTCGTGCCCTTTCTTCCCCCTTTCCTGCCGAACACTTACTTTTTCTTGCAGCTTCTGCCACCATTTTGATCCGAGGGGTTAGCATGAGCGTGTTCAGGAGAGGAGGGAGGAAGACGCGGGGCGAGTCTGCACAGTAGCGTAAGCAAAGTGAGGCAAAGCGAGCAGAGCGAGGCTGGGAAGAAGGGAGCCCGAGTGGAGAAGAAAAAGTGTTCAGCAGGAGGCACACTGGGGGAAACACTGAAATCTGGATGTAGGTTGGGTCAATGTTCCAGAATTTTCTTTGGTCATTGGAGATCTATGGCACAGCTGATGATGAACTATAAATCCCACCAACTACAACTCCCAAATGTCACTCTAGTGTGCCATGGCACACTGGTTGGGAAACACTGCACTATGCTATCTGGATGTAGGTGAACTACAACTCAAGGTCAATGCCCACCAAACCCTCCCAGAATTTTCTCTTGGTCATTGGAGATCTGTGTGCCAAGTTTGATTCAATTCCATTGTTGGTGGAGTTCACAATGCTCTTTGATTGTAGGTGAACTATAAATCCCAGCAACTACAACTCCTAAATCTCAAGGTCTGTTTTCCCCAAACTCCACTGGTGTGGAAGAGGGAGAGAGCCATTCAGGAAGGGAGCCACCTGGAGGTTCTGTGTAGGAAGTTTGGCCCAATTCTATCATCAGTGGGGTTCCGCATGCTCTTTGATTGCAGGTGAACTATAAATCCCACCAACTACAACTCCCAAATGTCACGGTCTATTTTCCCCAAAATCTACCAATGTTCACATTTGGGCATATTGAGTATTTCTGGCAAGTTTGGTCCTGATCCATCATTGTTTGAGTCCATAGTGCTCTCTGGATGTAGGTGAACTACAACTCCCAAACTCAAGGTCAATGCCCACCAAACCCTCCCAGAATTTTCTCTTGGTCATTGGAGATCTGTGTACCAAGTTTGGTTCAATTCCATTGTTGGTGGAGTTCAGAATGCTCATTGATTGTAGGTGAACTATAAATCCCAGCAACTAAAACTCCCAAATGTCAAGGTCTGTTTTTCCCAAACTCCACCAGAATTCAGATTTGGGTGTATCGAGTATTTGGGGCAAATTTGGTCCGGTGAATGAAAATACATTCTGCCTATCAGATATTTACATAACGATGCACAACAGGAGCAAAATGACAGTTACGAAGTAGCAACGAAAAGAATGTTATGGTTGGGGGTCACCACACCATGAGGAACTGTGTCACGGGGTCGCGGCATTCAGAAGGTCGGGAAACACCGCTCTGGCCTTTCAATTTGCTCTTACTCATATGGCAATCCAGAAGATGCATGAAATAAACAGACAAAAATATGTGCGTGTAATGGTACACACTTTGATTTTTAGAAACTTATCAAATGTATCTCTCGGCATTACTTTGCGAACGAAGATTCTTACAAGCGCGTTGATGACTAAAAAGGCCAATCTGAGATAGGCAAGTTCGGTGGCAGAAAGCACAGCAGAAAGTCTCCTTTGGGTGCTGTTGTGTCCAAGTTGCGATTCTTTCTGCGTTGTCGTTTCTCTTCGAGACCCGTTCGGCGTGTCTTCTCGAAAGAGGCCGCAGCATTGTGGATAATGCGTCTCCATGCCACCCGATGTGAGGCCAGGGTTGGTGATCAAACCATTGTTGGTGATCAAACTGGCCGAGCCTGAGATGTTGTTTCAGGGAGTCCTTGTATCTCTTTTTTGGGGTGCCTCTCTTGCGCTGACCCTCAACACTGGTGATCCCTGCTTGCTCAAGGACAGCAACATTCGTCACATAGTCCAGTGTATATTTAGGATTGTGCAAAGACAGCACTGATGAAAGCGTTTGAGGAGTCGTAGGTGTTGGCGATAGGTTTCAGACCCATAGAGGTGAATAGACAGTACGATAGCTCTGTACACACTGATTTTGGTGCTTTGCCTCAGGTGCTTGTTGTTCCAGACTCTTTTGTGAAGCCTTCCGAATGCACTATATGCCTTTGCTAATCTGTGATCTATCTCTTGATCAATCTTGGCATCTGAAGAGATGATGCTTCCCAGGTAGGTGAACTGCTGAACGGACTTAAGCACCGATTTGCCTATGCTGACGTGGGGATGATGGTGTTCTTCCTGTGGTGCGGGCTGGTAGAGGACTTCCGTTTCCTTCAGGCTGACTTCCAGCCCAAACAGTTCTGCAGCTGTTGCAAAGCAGGATGTGAGGCGCTGCAGAGCTGCTTGTGAATGGGCGACAAGGGCCAAATGTATAGGTGTCTGTTTTATTGCTTTACCTTGGTCCTTGAGATTTTTACCTTGTGGATTTGCTAGCGGAAGAAACGTTAGCCTGGATTCTCTTTAATTGTAATTTCTTCAGAAATATTGGCGGTCCCCCCCCCCCCCCGTTTCCAATAATTTTTTTTTATTTGTGAAATTCAGAACATTTTTCTGTTTTTATTCTAATGACAAACATTAACATCAGGTTTGCAAATAGAGCCAGATTTTCTGTTAGGGATCAAAACAATGAAAAAATATAGATGCTGAATCATTTGGACTTCAGATTCATTAAAACTAATTATCTATTATATAAAGGAGGTCCCGTCGAACGACTGAAAGAGACAGAGAATCCTTCCAAGGCAGAGACACCAAACTTGCCAACACAAATAGGCCTCAGGCAAGGAAGGTTTTTAGAAAGAAACTTTCCCCCCCAAAACCTAGAAGGCCCCCAAAACAACAATACAAAAAAACCTACATTTCCCAGCATCCTCTGCGGCAGCCAGCGAAACCCATTGGCCAACATCAGTTACCATAGTAACGGTGGGCAAAGCCACTTAGAATGCTGAGAGATTTCAGTTGAGGGTTAAACTGCCACGGTCAAGATCTAGGAGGGAGACAAATAGGGCACCAGGGACACAGGCACCACTGACAAACACATACCCCCAAAATAACACAAAAGTAATACCTACACACAACACAATACGCACATAACACAACCTTGCGTCTACCGCTCAACCCATTTGTATGCCATTCCTTCCTTCCACACAGGCATAAGCTGACCCAAAAGACAAGCCATGCCTCCTAGAAAGAACAGCATCGGACGACACACTCGCAACGCTACATACATCACACAAAAAAGGGCAGAACAAACGCCAGAATAGAAAGACACTGCACGACACTAGCTTTTGCCATCACCATAAACAAGGCTCAAGGACAAACACTACAAATCTGTGGCATAGACCTTGACACAGAATGCTTCTCCACAGACAACTCTACGTAGCATGCTCCAGAGTTGGGAAACCACAGAACCTCTACATCAACACAGCAGACGGAAAGACAAAAAACATTGTATATCCACAAGCTCTGCAGAACGCCAGCAACACCACACACCGACAACTCCACAGGACTCCAACATCCCACCCACCAGAACAACCCACAACGACACAGCCCTGACCCCACCAAGACCATAAGTAACATCAATTCCAACCCTTACATACTCAGACTTTCTCGCATCTCCTAAATAGGGTACAGCTACGCCTGCCGGGTACAGCTAGTATCTTATATATGATTTCTGTATAGTTTAGTGGCTGAGAATGTACATCCTTGTATAGCTCCACATGCATAATTCCATGTCCTTCTGTGACCCGGCAGATGTTGAGACCTAGGAGCGGCTTCGTCTGGTGTTACTTCCTGGCGGAGGAGGAAAGGGAGGCAATTCAGACTATGGAGAAGCAGCTGATCTCACTTGAGTTGCCGGGAGAGGAAATGAGGGTCCACTTTCACAAGGAGCACAGCTGCCTTTCCCTCAAAGCTCAGGGTAGTAGCAACATCATTACAGACTTCTGTACCTTCTCCTCCCAAGATTTCATGCTGCTGGATGGTTTGAGATTTTGAATCCAAGTCTAAGGGCAAGTGAATAGCCCTCTTTTCCCCATCCAAATTAAGTCTTATATACACACTAGCTGTACCCGGCACGCGTTGCTGTGCCCTATTTAGGAGATGCGAGAAAGTCTGAGTATGTAAGGGCTGGAAATGATGTTACTTATGGTCTTGGTGGGGTCATGTGCGCATTGTGTTGTGTGTAGGTATTACTTTTTTGGTGAGTTAGTGGGTGTGTGGTGGCATTGTGGGTGGTAGTATGTTGTGGAATGCTTGTGTGGGTGGGGTGTTTAGGGTGTTTGTGTGTGTTTGTAGAGTATCAGTGTAGTGTTGTGTTGTGGTTGGAGTATAGGTGGAGTTGGTTTTTGTTTGTGGTGGTGGCAGGTGTGTGTGCGAGGTCCCGTAAGGTTGGGGGGATGGGTTGTGATAGGAAGTTGTGTTGTGTTGTGTGGGTAGGAATTGCTGGAGTATTGTGCCTGGGACGTGTGTGTATTTGGAGGTGTGTGTGGTGGTGAATAGTGAGTGCAGTCCTGGGTTTTGTGTTGGGGAAGTTGTCAGGTATTTGTGGGGTTTATTTTGTGTGTGTTGTGGTGACATAGTTGGTGATGTGGAGGGGGTGTGGCTTTTGCCAGTGGTGTTTGTTGTGAATTTTGGTTGGGGTTGGTTTTTGTGTTGCAGGATTTTTTTTGTGTGGGTTTTGAAAGTTTGTGTTATTCTGGCGGTATGTGTTTGTCAGTGGTGCCTGTGTCCCTGGTGCCCTATTTGTGTTAGTGTTATGTCCTCCTGGGAGTTGTTATGTCCTCCTTTGTTAGTTGGTTGTACTGTGTATGTTTCTGTTCAGCGGAGGTATGTTTAACCCACAAACACCAACTGACTAAAATCAAATCACTCAGCATTTTAACCTAGCCTTCGCTGGCTCAGCCCACCGTTACTATGGGAACTCAGCCTCCCTGCATTTTGTGTGGGCCGATGCCGGCCAATGGGATTCGCTGGCGACCGCAAAGGACGCTGGGAAATGTAGGTTTTTTTGTATCGTTGTTTTGGGGGCCTTCTAGGTTTTTTGGGGGAAAGTTTCTTTGCTTAATACCTACCTTGCCTGAGGCCTATTTTTGTTGCCAAATTTGGTGTTTCTGCCTTGGATGGTTTCTCTGTCTATGGCAGTCGTTCCATGACGGAATCTCCTTTATATAATAGATAATAAACTAGAGCAGTGTTTCCCAACCAGTGTGCCGTGGCACACTAGTGTGCCGTGAGCGATCATCAGGTGTGCCGTGGGAAATCGGAACCTCCGATACTCTTTCTTCCCCTTCCTACCAAACACTTTTTCTTCTCCACTCGGGCTCCCTTCTTCCCAGCCTCGCTCTGCTCGCTTTGCCTCGCTTTGCTCTGGGGCGAGTCTGCGCAGTAGCGCCCGCGCGGGTCATGTCTTCCTCCCTCCCCCTCCCCTCCTTAACACGCTCACGCTGCCCCCTCGGATCAAAATAGCGGCAGAAGCGGCAGTGTAGAAGAAAAAGTAAGTGTTGGGCAGGAGGGGGAAGAAAGGGCGCGGAGGGGAAGGGGGAGGAAGAGGTCTCTGTCGAAAGCTGGCATGGGCAAACTTGGACCTTCCAGGTGTTTTGGACTCCAACTCCCACCATTCCTAGCAGCCTCAGGCCCTTTTTGACAGCTGTTGAGCAAGACCTTCGTGTGTGTCTTTCTGCCATTCCTGCCAGGATATCTATGTTGCGTTCATCGAAACAGGCCCTGGTTTTACACTGAGTGTATAAATACATTTTAAAACATATTAACTATATGTATTACTGTGTTAGAGTGTCATTTTGTGTCATTTTGGTTGGTGGTGTGCCCCAGGATTTTGTCAATGTAAAAAAATGTGCCGCGGCTCAAAAAAGGTTGAAAAACACTGCACTAGTAGGATAAAAAATGAGAAACTCTGCTTTTTTTTGTCATTGAGGAACTTTATGGCCTTCCGTTTTCATGCGTTAGTATTGCAACATTCCCAGTGTTTATTTAGTTGCTACTTAAAATATCTTCAGTGGGGAAGATTGCTAGGCAACATATAACATTGTCCAGTGAGCAGTTACAATAATTTATATGAAGTCTACTTTTCCGCACACTCTGGTGCTACGGAGAGTAGGGGCAAACATTGAAAGTAGCCTTTTACATAAGGGAAGATTATATTTTGTTGTTTGTCTTCTAAAGGTGCTTCCTTCTGTCTTTGCTTCATGCCACGTTCTTGTTTTCTTCGTGCGCTTTAACATTTTAGAAAGCCATTCAGTCTTCAGTCTCTTTGGACCTTTCAGAATCGTTCACAGTTTGAATTCATGTTGTGCTTTTAAAAAGATGCACAACAGAGGGCTATTGTTAAGTTTGATTATTTCCAAGGTCTTGCTTGCGTTGTAGTATTTTGTTTGAATGTCTTGTTAGAAAAAAAACCATGTTAATGCTTATTAAGGTGGACGGCAACACCAGGGGCGGGCAAACCATGGCCCGCGGGCCGGATCCGGCCCGGCAGCCGCTTCTGTCCGGCCTGGGGAGAGGGGAGAAGGGCGTCGGAGGTGTGGCCCCACCTCGCGCTACAGCTGCCTCACCACATGCACCCGACGCCCGGCAACGGCACTCCCGGACTCCGCCGAGCCCTTCCTCCCTCCCGAGGAGGAGGCGGCGGTGCCGCCCCGTTCCGTTTTCGAGCTCGGCGCCATTTTCCTTCACAGCTTTCCTCATGCCGCCGCCCGCCCACGCCGCGTCCTCAGTGGTTGGCCCATGCGCGTGAGCCAACGCCTATTGGCTCCTTGTACCGAGCCGCCGCCGCTCTTCCATGCTGAAATTGGCTAGGATCCGATGGCAAAGCGGACCCAGCCGCCCTCGCAGGCTAGGCTTTGCCATCAGATCCTAGCCAATCTAGGGTTGAACCTCAACGGCAGGCAAAGTACTTTGAGGAAGGCTTGTGCAAGCAGTCTTGGAAGGTGAGTGAAGGTATTTCAAGTCCCATCAGCTGTGGTCCATCCTCCTTGAAACAGCACCAGGGTATAGTGTGGGTCAAGGGGGCTTTGTGTGCTAATTTTGGTCTGAGGTCATTGGGTGAGGGTTGCATTGTGAAGTGGGCAAGTTTGGTCCTGATGCGTCACTGCTGTGGGCCACAGTGTCTGACTGCCTGAGGCCTTTCCTTTTCTCTCTGTGTCACCTTAGAATGTTGGAATGTGGATGGCCAATCGGAGTCCTTTATGCAAATACCATTTCAATGGCAACCAATCCCCTCTGTCTGGGGCCGTAGAATGCTGGAATTCTGAGGCTGTCCAATCAGAGTCCTTTATGCAAATAATCCCATAGTGGCAACCTATCGAAACACTGTCGCTTAGTCCTTGGCACCTTCGCACCTCCCAGAAAATGAACATTCCATTTCCAACCGAAAAAAACTGTCATTTGGCTTACTCAAGCATGTAGGCGCATTCTGTTTTGCTGGCCAATCAGAGTCCTTTATGCAAATTGTCTCTCAGTGGCAACCAATGCCGTCTTTCTGGTGCCTTAGAGTGTTGGAGTTCTGAGGCTGGCCAATCAGAGTCCTTTATGCAAATAATCTGGTGCCTTAGAGTGTTGGTGTTCTGAGGCTGGCCAATCAGTGCCCTTTATGCAAATAATCCCACAGTGGCAACCAATTGAAACGCTGGCACATATTCCTCCCTCCGCACCACTGCAAACACTGACTTTTATTTTTATTATACATAGATAGATAGATAGAGATAGATAGATAGATAGATAGTAGGCATGAGAAAAAAGTTTTGAAAATCAAAAGAAATCGTAAGTGATTTGTATGTAATGGGACTTTCTAGTTTATACGCATCACGGCAGCTAACCAGGAAGTAGACTTTCTTTTTATGGTCCTTGAGGCCAACAATTTGCGTTATGATCGTAATAAATTCTTAATTATTGTACTACGTACTCACTTCTCCCTGTCTTCTCCCCTCATTTCCTTCCCACCTTCATTCAGCTTCTTCTTTTCCCGCATTTCTATGGGGAACTGGAAGTGACGCTGCTGCTAGGCAATGCATTCTGGAAAGTGTAGTCCTCCACGCTTCTCCCCCCCCTCTCTTCCCCGTTGCTCTGTCTTGCCCCATCGCAGGGGCCAACTTCTCACACACACACACACACACACGCTTCTCCTCCTCTCTCTCCTCAGATGCTTCTCTGCCCCCTCTTCTTTCCTGCTGGCTTCCCCCCTCCTTCTCTTCCCCGTTGCTCTGTCTTGCCCCATCGCAGGGCCAACTTCAGCCCTCCAGGTAGGTGTTTTGGACTTCAACTCCCACCAGTCCTCACAGCCCCAGGCCTCTTCCTTTTCCTCTCAGCCTGGGCAAACTTGGGCCCTCGCTCCCTCAGGATCGGGGTGAGAGAGAGGCAGCGAGGAGCGAGGGGGGGGGGATCCTCCTTTTTTTGCTGCTTCCAAGAATAGAATACCCTCCTCCCTCCCTCCTTCCCTCCCTCCTTCCTATTTGGAGAGTCCCATCTAGAATTCAGTGTGATTTATTCAAGTTTGGGCCTACAACTCCCAGAAATCCCAGCCAATTTACCAGCTGTTAGGATTTCTGGGAGTTGTAGGCCAAAACCATCTGAATGCGCATGCTCTGGCATACGAACTACTAACAAATTTCGTTAGTAATTAAGTTACATTTTAGAAATTTTTGGAAAATTTTTTGTAAGTCTTTCTTTTACGAAAAAAATCCCCCCCCCCCACTTTGATTTTAGAATCGCCATTTTTGGGTTTGAAACCATGCCTAATAGATAGATAATAATAGTTTATCACACTACAGTCTTACGTTCCTTGTAAACTTTTATATAATCTTTTGCTTATCTTTTTTCTGTGGGGCAGCATTATGGATTCCTTCACTAAAAAGAGGAGGTGCTGTTGTGTGCCTCCCAGGAATATCCATGTATGTTTTTGCGCGTTTATAGAAACGTTATGAGTTTTATCCTGTTTTCCCCATAAATCCCAAAGCTTCTTACGAAATATTAAGACTGTAAGAGCCAATATATAAAGCATTGTAATCCGCTTTCTGTATAGGCATCAAGCCATTTGCAGCAGAGGAAAATCTTGATGTTCTTGTGACTGTCTTTTTGGAGAAATGTGCATATTAGAAGATCATGCAACGCAACTTGCAAACGGGGCCGTGATTGGCAGGCATTCCTCAGTCCTGCCGAGGAGCATTGTTGAAATGGGCTTGCTCATCTGAAGTGACAGTTACAAGTGGTCTCCTAAACTAAGAAGAATAGGCCTCAAATTGGGTCAATCATGCGTGTATGTTTATGAATTATTAATAACATCATTTCTGCACCATCTTTTAGGCTTAGCGAGGGCATAAGGACGTTTTTAAAACAATATGACGAGAACCCATTCAATACATTCTCTCTCTCTCTCTCTCTCTCTCTCGGCATTACTTCGCGAATGAAGATTCTTAGGAAGTATGCCGTCACACCAGGTCTGTTTAAAATTAAAACTGGCAGATGTGTTGTCCTTTCTACCTGGTGGACTGCTTGCTGAAAAGGCTAGGTGGTCTGGCAACCCAAAAAACACTCCAAATTAAAGTTGAAAATCAAACAGTTTATTTAGTAACAAAGTCTTTGCAGGACTTGGCACAGCTTTATTGTTGCAAAAAAAAACCAGACTGGAAATGCCTTGGGTTGTTGCTCAAAAGATTCCTACTGCTTCCCTTTGGATGGCAGGAAACCCGATATTTCCCACCCTGGCCCTAGGTGTTTGGTTGAAGGAACTACTCCTTCCCCTCTAAACCTAAGACCAGTCCAAAGGTGACCTAAAGCTGGGCTGGTAACCAGATGTCTATCCTATACAGCATGCAAAGCCAGTCTCTGCAAGGTACCATAAACCTATCTGGCTCCAGCAGTCCCCCAGCTATTGGTCAAGCAAATAGCAATCAGCACTCAGCAAGCAGGTCAGCACGCAGGTTTGCACGCAGTACTTACGGTGACCCTTTCGGAGCCAATCCTGGCTGGCCAAAAACACATCTGAATTCCTTCCCTCTCTGAAAGGAACTGCAGCACTTTCCAAAATGGAGGCCAATCCCCAGGAAGAAAAAGGGGCGGACACCAACTAAAAAGATACATTTGCAGAGCTTTAGGCGGCAAATTCTGCACCAGGCTGCAACCCTGCTAATAATTAACAGGCAGGGTGCCAGTGTGCCTGAAACAGTCCCAGGAAAAAATGCAAAAGGAAAAATGCTGCCTTTTTAAACAAAACTATGGGGCAATGCATATGAAACGTCTGGAGGACAGAACAGGAAGGACTCATCCCACGCTTTTTACAAGCGCGTTGATGACTAAAAAGGCCAATCTGAGATGGGCAAGTTTGGTTGCAGAAAGCACAGAAGAAAGTCTCCTTGGGTGATGTTGTTTCCAATTGTGGTTCTTTCTGTGTTGTCGTTTCTCTTCGAGACCCATTCGGCGTGTCTTGCCGAAAGAGGCCGCAGCATTGTGGATAGTACGTCTCCACGCCTCCCGATGTGCGGCCAGGGTGGACCATTGCTGGTGATCAATCTGGCTGAGCCTGAGATGTTGTTTCAGGGAGTCCTTATATCTCTTTTTGGGGGCGTCTCTCTTCCGAGTTCACCATAGAGTAGTATCTTTGGGAGGCGGTGGACTTCCATCCTAGAGACGTGTCCTGTCCAGCGCAGCTGTGTTCTCAATAGCATGGCCTCCGTGCTGATGATCCCTGCTTGCTCAAGGACAGCAACATTAGTTACATAGTCCAGTGCATATTTAGGATTGTGTGAAGACAGCGCCGATGAAAGCGTTCGAGGAGTCGTAGGTGTTGGCGATAGATGACCCATGTTTCAGACCCATAGAGGAGAATAGACAGTACGATAGCTCTGTACACACTGATTTTGGTGCTTTGCCTCAGGTGCTTGTTGCTCCAGACTCTTTTGTGAAGCCTTCCAAATGCACTCTATGCCTTTGCTAATCTGTGATCTCTCTCTTTGGCAATCTTGGCGTCTGAAGAAGTGATGCTTCCTAGGTAGGTGAACTGCTGAACGGACTTAAGCACAGATGTGCCTATGCTGACGTGGGGATGATGGTGTTCTTCCTGTGGTGCGGGCTGGTAGAGGACTTCCGTTTTCTTCAGGCTGACTTCCATCCCAAACAGCTCTGCAGCTGTTGCAAAGCAGGATGTGAGGTGCTGCAGGGCTGCTTCTGAATAGGCGACAAGGGCGGCATCGTCAGCAAAAAGCAGCTCACAGACTAGAACAATACATTGACATGTAAGCAAACATAACTATTTTATACCAAGTCAGAAGATACAATCTTTTCTTTCTTTCTTTCCTTCCTTCCTTCCTTCTTTCCTTCCTTCCTTCCTTCCTTCCTTCCTTCCTTCCTTCCTTCCTTCCTTCCTTCTTTCTTTCCTTCCTTCCTTTCCTTCCTTTCTTTCCTTCCTTCCTTCCTTCCTTCCTTCCTTCCTTCCTTCCTTCCTTCCTTCCTTTCCTTCCTTCCTTCCTTCCTTTCCTTCCTTCCTTCCTTCCTTCCTTTCTTTCTTTCCTTCCTTCCTTCCTTTCCTTCCGTCCGTCCGTCCTTCCGTCCTTCCGTCCTTTCTTCCGTCCTTTCTTCCGTCCTTCCTTCCGTCCTTCCTTCCTTCCTTCCTTCCTTCCTTCCTTCCTTCCTTCCTTCCTTCCTTCCTTCCTTCCTTCCTTCCTTCCTTCCGTCCTTCCTTCCTTCCTTCCTTCCTTCCGTCCTTCCTTCCGTCCTTCCTTCCTTCCTTCCTTCCTTCCTTCCTTCCTTCCTTCCTTCCTTCCTTCCGTCCTTCCGTCCGTCCTTCCTTCCTTTCCTTCCTTCCTTCCTTCCTTCCGTCCGTCCGTCCGTCCTTCCATCCTTCCTTCCGTCCTTCCTTCCGTCCTTCCTTCCGTCCTTCCTTCCTTCCGTCCTTCCGTCCTTCCTTCCTTCCTTTCCTTCCTTTCCTTCCTTTCCTTCCTTCCTTCCTTTCTTTCTTTCTTTCTTTCTTTCTTTCCTTCCTTCCTTCCGTCCGTCCGTCCTTCCGTCCTTCCTTCCGTCCTTCCTTCCGTCCTTCCTTCCTTCCGTCCTTCCTTCCGTCCGTCCTTCCTTCCTTCCTTCCTTCCTTCCTTCCTTCCGTCCGTCCTTCCGTCCTTCCGTCCTTCCTTCCTTCCTTTCCTTCCTTCCTTTCCTTCCTTCCGTCCGTCCTTCCTTCCTTCCTTCCTTCCTTCCGTCCTTCCTTCCTTCCTTCCTTCCTTCCTTCCTTCCTTCCTTCCTTCCTTCCTTCCTTCCTTTCTTTCTTTCTTTCTTTCTTTCTTTCTTTCTTTCTTGGGTTCAGCCCTCGATCCAGCTTACAGCAGCGTAGTCAACAATTGTGGCTTTTTTGGTGAGCTGCCCTGAGTTCCCTTCAGGGTGCGAAAGGCAGGATAGACATGCTGTAAATAAAATAACTTATTTATTTTTTTATTTATTTATGACATTTGAACGGCTTCCTTTTATTTATTATCGTGTTAAATTCTAGCTGTGGGTGTTTCCTCTGTTCTCGCAGCACCGCCCTCGTACAAAGGGACGGCCTCGGGCTTGCTGGACACTTTGCAAGCTGGCAGCCGCATCATGTAGGCAGCCAAGGAAGCATAGCTGGTGTGCAGCCATGCTTTTGGCAGTCACCTGTGCTTTAACCCTCTGCCTTGTTCGGGGCAGTGAAATTTGGGCAAGCCAGCAGGGTTGGGTCTCTGCCACATGGCTCTGTAAGTCTTCTTGCTGCTTTTCTGGTTGCTTTCTGCTTTCACAGCCATGCAAATCAGCCAGATTTGGCAAGTCAGCCCAATCGAACATTGTAGGTTAGTTATTTCTAAAACCGGAGGTTGTCAGGGCTTACTGAGAAGTCAACAGTTGAATGCATAAGAACAGTTGAATGTATAAGAACTATGTAAGACCTGTATATAAATATTTGGAAAACATACTGAAGTTTTGTCTATGTCAGGGGTGCTCACACCTTGACATCATTCCACAGATATAAACAGGCAGAACGAAAGCACATAGACCTTTCAGCTGCAAGGCCATTCAATGCTGATCAATGTGGCCAATGGAACATTCAAAAATGCACCCAGACAAGAGTTCCTTCTCCCACCCTGACATAATTCCAGAGATATAAACTGGCAGGATGAAAGCACACAGACCATGAAGCTGCAAGGCCATTCAATGCTGATCAATGTGGCCAAGCTGATGAACTCCTCGCAGTCGCAGATGGCTTTGGCAGGAAATGGCTGCCAAAGCCTCGTTTTGGTTGTCTCCCTCGTGGCTCCTTCGCGTGCCGCCGCACACTCCAAATGCGCATGCGCGGGCCGTGCGCCTGCCCCCTCCTTTGCTCTGCTGCCCTCCTTCTCCCTCCCTCCTCCTCAGGCCATGCTGCGACGGCACTGAGGCTGGAGACGGGGGAGTCGTCCCAGAGGCAGCATGGGGCAGAAGCGCCCCATCCGGCTGCGATCGACCTCCTTTGGAACCGCGATTGAGTTTGTGGGCAGCCTTGATCTATGTCCATAAAACAAAAAAGAATCACATAGTTATCCTCATTGGTATTATGGAGCCCTTTGTGGCACAATGGGTTAAACCCTTGTGTCGGCAGGACTGCTGACCGAAAAGTCAGCAGTTTAAATCCAGGGAGTGGGGTTTGCTCTCATCTGTCAGCTTCCCATGTGGGGACATGAGAGAAGCCTCTCACAGGTTGGTCACACATTGGGGCATCCCCTGGGCAACATCCTTGCAGATGGCCAATTCTCTCACACCAGAAGCGACTTGCAGTTTCTCAAGTCACCCATCATATGAAAAAAAAAAGGTATTGCGTATCAGTGTGTTTTTAGTGTTAGGTTTCCAGAATAGCTGAAAATTCTAACTGCTCATACCAGAACGATTTAGTACACATGATGCTCAAAATGTGTGTGTGTGTGCGCGCAATTAAATGAGTATTTGTTGTAGAAGTCTTTCATGGCCGGAATCGATGTGTTGGTATGAGGTTTCTGGACTGTATGGCCATGCTTCTGGGCATACAGAATGCTTCTGGAACACGGCCAAATAGCCCGGAAAAATCACAGCAACCCAAAGGAGTATTTGGTAACAACTTAATGTTAATTCGAATACTGCATTCTAGCTATTACCATTGTAGATAATCTGATTTTAAGTTTCAGTGCTTCTTAGAGTTGCCAGGTGAAAAAAAAGGACAGGATTTGTTGTAGTTGAGCCTGGGGCTGAGAGAGAGGAGTCTGTAGCTAGAAATACCAAACGGTCTACTCATAAGCAAGAGTCGGATGAGGAGCAAGAAAGGAAGAGACCGAGGGAAATACTTAGCGATTCTTCAGGCCGTTTCCTTCAGTGCTGGGTCGGTTCTGGGCTGATAGCTGGACTGACTGTGGACGTGGAGTTTTTGATCTTGGTATTGTATTTCATGGGCTTCCGCATCCTTGCATCCTGCTTTTGGCTGCTCCACCTTAAATCCCTTCTGTGCTAGATTTCCCTGCTTCTTTGTTTTGGACTCTGGATTGATTTGACTTTGCTGCTTTGTTTACATTCCTCCTGGTTTGACATAAGGACAGACTGACGACTCTACTCATCCTGTTTTCCTCGTGGCATGACGTTGGGACTGTGTGACGACGCTACTACTACTTGACAACGTTGTTACCATCTGTTTGTTACTCCACCTTGGAGTAGCCTGTACTTCTTGGCTGGTTGTTACCTTGGGCTGCTCACACACACGCTCTCAGCCTCATTTCCTCTCGTGAAGGAGTTGGAACTTGGAGTTTTCTACCTTTTGTTTTGTCTCATCATTTTACTGCGCCTTTTATCATGTCTTAATTGCTAATTGTTATGTTATATACTGGTTCACGACACGATTTCTGTACCTTCCATTGTTATGTGGAGGGGGAGTTCCAATAGGTGGATTTTGATTGACATGCATCACCTGTGAAATCCCCTCTTCTACACCAGGGCTGTCCAACTGGCGGCCCCCGGGCCGTATACGGCCCCAACCCCTTCCCCATGGCCCCCTACCCTCCTGCAAGATATCTGCCTTTTAAGATTAAAATTTTTTTAAAAAAAATATTTTTTTGGAATATTTTTCGGAATATTTTTTATTTATTTATTTTCGCGGCGGGGGGGGGGAGGGGCGGGGCAGGGAGGAGGAGCAGGCTCTCCTCCTACTACTACTTCCCTCCCTCCCCCCTCTCCCTCTCCCTCCCTCCTCCTCTCTCTCTTTCCCCCTTTCATTCCTTCCCCCTTCCACCACCTGAAGGAAAGAGGGAAGGAGAGAGTGCACGAGTGAGAGGGGCGTGGCCAGAGCGAAAAAGGGCGGGGCCGAGTTCGAGCACGGGGGGTGCTCATCCATTCCCTTTCCGGCTTCCTCCCCCTCTTCTACACAATTATTACATCTTCTTGGAAGGAGTCCTCTTGCATCGCCCTTAGTCATCTTTTGACATCATCATTGCAGCATTTTGTGAATGTTATTGGTTTCTGCTGGGTCATTCTTGATCAAAGAAAGAGATCTCTGTTTCATTCCAGGTAAATGCAAGATGGGCAGTTTAGCTTATTGCGGTCTTTTATGAACTTTCCTGGCTACCTGTCCCACCGGGTTTTTAGGCTCGCTCACCAACAGCCTTTGTAATCTCTGTGGTCATCTAGAGCAGTGTTTCCCAACCTTTTTTGAGCCGCGGCACATTTTTTACATTTACAAAATCCTGGGGCACACCACCAACCAAAATGACACAAAATGACACTCTAACACAGTAATACATATAGTTAATATGTTATTAAATGTATTTATACACTCACTTAGTGTGAGACCTGGGCCTGTTTCGATGAACACAAAATATATAGTTATATATAGCTGTATCCGGCAGGCGTTGCTGTGCCCTATTTAGGAGATGCGAGAGAGTCTGAGTATGTAAGGGTTGGAATTGATGTTACTTATGGTCTTGGTGGGGTCATGGCTGGGGTCATGGCTGTGTCGTTGTGGGTTGTTCTGGTGGGTGAAGTCCTGTGGAGTTGTTGGTGTGTGGTGTTGCTAGCGTTCTGCAGAGCTTGTGGATATACAATGTTTTTTGTCTTTCCATCTGCTGTGTTGATGTAAAGGTTCTGTGGTTTCCCAACTCTGGGGCACGCTACGTAGAGTTGTCCGTGGGAGAAGCATTCTGTGTCAAGGTCTATGCCACAGATTTGTAGTGTTTGTCCTTGAGCCTTGTTTATGGTGATGGCAAAAGCTAGTGTCGTGCAGTGTCTTTCTGTTCTGGTGTTTGTTCTGCCCTTTTTTGTGTGATGTATGTAGCGTTGGCGTTTGTTCTGCCCTTTTTTGTGTGATGTATGTAGCGTTGCGAGTGTGTCGTCCGATGCTGTTCTTTTTAGGAGGCATGGCTTGTCTTTTGGGTCAGCTTCTGCCTGTGTGGAAGGAAGGAATGGCATACAAATGGGTTGAGCAGTAGACGCAAGGTTGTGTTATGTGCGTATTGTGTTGTGTGTAGGTATTACTTTTGTGTTATTCTGGGGGTATGTGTTTGTCAGTGGTGCCTGTGTCCCTGGTGCCCTATTTGTCTCCCTCCTAGATCTTGACCGTGGCAGTTTAACCCTCAACTGAAATCACTCAGCATTCTAAGTGGCTTTGCCCACCGTTACTATGGTAACTGATGTTGGCCAATGGGTTTCACTGGCGGCCGGAGAGGATGCTGGGAAATGTAGTTTTTTTAATCATTGTTTTGGGGGCCTTCTAGGTTTTGGGGGAGTTTCTTTGCTAAAAACCTTCCTTACCTGAGGTCTATTTTTGTTGCCAAATTTGGTGTCTCTGCCTTGTAAGGTTTCTCTGCCTAGGACGGTCGTTCGATGACGACTCTTCCTTTATATATATAGATTATTATTATATTGCATTAAATTACAACATTGTCAATATTATATGTATACACAATATATGTATATTACTATAATATCAAATACAACATACTATGTCATTGTTACAGTACAACAATTACATACCACATTGTATTATAACTATTATATTGCAATATTAGTTGAAGTCCAAAGCACCTGGAGGAAGGCCCAAGTTTGGCCATATCTAGTCTAAACCTTCTTCCAAGCCCTTAATAAAGATGCTGCCTGCCTTAATGTATAGCCAGAATCTCCATGCCCATCTGGGCTTGGGTGGTGCCTTCCTGCTTGGCCGAAGGGGGTCAGGCTGGATGGCCTTTGGAGGAACCTTATTTCTCCCACGAGTTCCCTTCCCTCCTTTTCCCCGTTAGCTGGCTGACTCCCTGCCTGCCTGCCTGCCTACCTACCTGTCCCTCCGGCTGCTTGCTTGCCTGCCTTCAGCGCTCGGGCTCCGCTGCTCTCTAACTCACACCTCACATAGGGCTGGACTGGACTGGACTGGACCGGAAGTGCTCCCCGTCGGGTCGGAACGGGCCCAAATAGGTCTGCCCTACTGCACGGCCCTCCCGGAAACAGGGACCCGCGCGGTGAGGTTCCGGAGACAGAGTAGCAAACTTTATACATGACATCAGATAGATAAGAATCTAATTTCCCACGGCACACCTGATGATCTCTCACGGCACACTAGTGTGCCACGGCACTCTGGTTGGGAAACAGTGGTCTAGTCGTTCTATTTTCCTATGTCAGTTACTCTGCATTTGGAAACCCTTGTTCAAAAAGCCATGTCTTGACTTTTTTCCGAAATGTTAAAAGGGAGGTGGCCGATTTAATACCTATAGGGAGGGCGTTCCATAGCCGAGGGGCCACCAGCGAGAAGGCCCTGTGTCTTGTCTCTGCCAAACATACTTGTCTTTTGTGTTCAGCAGATTTGGGTATTGGATGTGTTGGATATATACCTGAAGCCATATTCTGTCCTGATTCTGAAGTACTCTATGCCAGTGTGCCGTGAGCGATCATCAGGTGTGCCGTGGGAAATTGGAACCTCCAATACCCTTTCTTCCCCCTCCTGCCGAACACTTACTTTTTCTTCTCAACTCGGGCTCCCTTCTTCCCAGTCTCGCTCTGCTCGCTTTGCTCACGCTGCCGCTTCTGCCGCCATTTTGATCCGAGGGGGCAGTGTGATCGTGTTCAGGAGGGGAGGGGGCAGGGAGGAAGACGTGACCCGTGTGGGCGCTACTGCGCAGATTCGCCCCATGTCTTCCTCCCCCTCCCCTCCTGAACACGCTCACGCTGCCCCCATGGATCAAAATGGCGGCAGAAGCGGCAGTGTAGAAGAAAAAGTAAGTGTTCTGCAGGAGGGGAAGAAAGGGCGCGCAGGGAAGGGGGGAGGAAGAGGTCTCTGTCAAAAGCTGGCATGGGCAAACTTGGACCTTCTGGGTGTTTTGGACTCCAACTCCCACCATTCCTAGCAGCCTCAGGCCCTTTTCCTTTCCCCCCTCAGCCACTTAAGCAGGAAAGGGCCTCAGGCTGTGAGGAATGGTGGGAGTTGGAGTCCAAAGCACCCAGAGGGCCGAAGTTTTCCCATGCCTGTTTTAGGGACCTTAAAGTGGTGAGCCTCCTTCCAACATTGCGATTCTGGATAGAAAACAAACAACAACATAACATAACATTGTTTGAGTCTCCAGTGCTCTCTAGGTGTGGGTGAACTACAACTTCCAAACTCAAGGTCCATTCCCAAGCAAACCCTTTCAGTACCTTCAGTTGGTAATGAGAGTTCAATATGCCAAGTTTGGTTCAATTCCATTGTTGCAAGAGTTCAGGATGCTCTTTGATTGTGTGTTAACTATAAATCTCAGAAATTGTAACGCCCAAATGTCAAGATCTATTTTCCCCAAATGCCATCTGTATTCACATTTAGGCATATTGAGTATTCATGCCAAGTTTGGTCCTGATCCAACATTGTTTCAGTCCACAGTGCTCTCTGGGTATAGGTGAACTAAAACTCCAAAACTCAAGGTCAATGCCCACCAAACTCTTATAGCATTTTCTCTTGGTTATGGGAGTTCTGTGTGGGAAGTTTGTGTCTTTCTGCCATTCCTGCCAGGATATCTATGTTGTGTTCATTGAAACAGGCCCAGGGTTCACACTGAGTGTATAAATACATTTAAAAACATATTAACTATATGTATGACTGTGTTAGAGTGTCATTTTGGTTGGTGGTGTGCCCCAGGATTTTGTAAATGTAAAAAATGTGCCGCGGCTCAATAACGGTTGGGAAACACTGCCCTATGCGATCTACCAGTAGATCGCGATCTACCTAAAGAGCATCCTTACCCTACATTATCCCTAAAACCCTCCTGCTTAGATACAGTACATCCTATCTCTGTTCGCGCCCAGTGTTTATTTATTTTAAAATTTTAATATATTACATCTGGTTTTAATTTTTTGTGTTATTGCTTATATGTGAATTACATTGATTGTACTGTTTTATTGCTTGCTGCTGTGTTGTTTTATTGATGTATTATTAATATGTTTTTAAATGTATTTATACATTCAGTGTGAAACCTGGGCCTGTTTCGATGAACACAACATAGATATCCTGGCAGGAATGGCAGAAAGACGCACACAAAGCTCTTGCTCAACAGCTGTCAGTCTCTCTCTGTTTTTAGTTTTTATTGCGGTCAAGCTTGAGAAACTCATCTCACACAGATATGTGGTTGAAAACGGGAGCAATGCCAAAATAGCTGCCACCATTTTGATCCGAGGGGCAGCGTGAGCGTGTTCAGGAGGGGAGGAGGAAGACGTGGGGCGAGTCTGCGCAGTAGTGCCCACACGGGTCACGTCTCCCCCCTCCCCTCCCGAGCAAAGTGAGGCAAAGCGAGCAGAGCGAGGCTGGGAAGAAGGGACCCTGAGTGGAGAAGAAAAGGTGTTCGGCAGGAGGGGGAAGAAAGGGTATTGGAGGTTCCAATTTCCCACGGCACGCCTGATGATCGCTCACGGCACACTAGTGTGCCCCGGCACACTGGTTGGGAAACACTGGCGTAGGGCATCCTGCTAGATTGCAGGCAGGGCGGGAGGAAGGCTCAGTCCTGCCCAGCTACTCTAGGAACCTATTGTTGTTGTTGTCCACCAAGACCCCTACTAATACTACTATTATTAGTAGTAGTAGCAGCAAAGGCTGAATGAATATTATCATCATTATTGTTATGAATAAATTCAGGGGCTCATTATACTCACATTTAGTTGAATTCAGTCTTAAAATCTATTATATGGCTCTCACTGAAATAAATTTCCAAATATTTGGCTTTTATGGCTCTCTGAGTAGAGGGTAGGTAGATCATTTTGACTTGGTTGTTTTATAAGTAGCTCGCATGCTGAAAAAGTGTGGGCACCCCTGATGTAGGGAGATCAACCCAACAGGTAGTTAAAGTGCTTCTGAGGACATTTTACGGGGAATTGGTCAGAGCATAAGAACATAAGAAGAGCCATGCTGAATCGGACCTCAGCCCATCTAGTCCAGCATTCTGTGTCACACAGTGGCCCACCAGTTGTACGCAGGGATCTCGAGCAGAAGGGAGGGCAAAACCCTAACCTGCTCCCGACCCCCACAACCAGTACCCAGGGAAATCCTGCCTGCCTCAACCAACTCCGAGGTGGCACTTGAATGTCCATTTCAGTAACTACCGATACACTTGGTCTCCATGAATCTGTCTAATCCTGCCTTGAAGCTGTCCAGGCTGACCGCTGTCCCAACCTCCTCTGGAAGTGAGTTCCATAACCCAATGACCCTCTGGGTGAAGAAATATTTCCCTTTATTAGTCCTAACTTTCCTACCTTGGAGCTTCAGGGAGTGCCCCCTAGTCCTAGTGTTGTGTGACAGAGAAAATATATTTTCTTTATTCACCTTTTCTATCCCATGCATGATTTTATACACTTCGATCAAGTCACCTCTTAAACGCCGTCTTTCAAGGCTGAAAAGACCAAGGCGTTGCAACCTGGTTTCATAAGGGAGCCGCTCCATCCCTTGGATCATTCTTGTTGCCCTTTTCTGTACCTTTTCCAGTTCCGTTATATCCTTCTTAAGGTGCGGAGACCAGAATTGTACACAGTACTCCAAATGTGGCCTTACCATCGATTTGTAGAGAGGTAATACAACATTTGCTGACCTATTTTCGATTCCCTTCCTGATCATGCCAAGCATAGAATTTGCTTTTTTCACTGCTGCAGCGCACTGGGTTGACATCTTCATTGAGCTGTCCACCAAAACCCCGAGATCCCTTTCCTGGTTTGTCTCGGAAAGCTTTGACCCCATCAATTGGTAGGTGTCGTTGGGGTTCTTTGCCCCGATGTGCATGACTTTACACTTGTTTAGGTTAAAATGCATTTGCCACTTTGTTGCCCATTCACTCAATTTCGAGAGATCTTTCTGGAGCTCTTTACAGTCAGTTTCATTTTTAACTACCCTGAACAATTTAGTGTCGTCTGCAAACTTTGCTACCTCAGAATTTACTCCTACATCCAGGTCATTAATGAATAAATTAAAAAGTAACGGACCCAAAACTGAACCTTGGGGTACGCCACTTCTCACCTCTTTCCACCCAGAGAAGTGTCCGTTTATTACCACCCTTTGTTTAGCCAGGTTCCAATCCAGGACA
Organism: Anolis apletophallus; assembly: GCA_030556195.1. Classification (NCBI taxonomy): domain Eukaryota; kingdom Metazoa; phylum Chordata; class Lepidosauria; order Squamata; family Anolidae; genus Anolis; species Anolis apletophallus. The sequence goes on from JARBWK010000011.1 coordinate 120,041,297, forward strand.
AGACCTGTCCCCTGATTCCATGGCTGAAGAGCTTGTTTAGGAGCCTTTGGTGAGGGACTTGGTCAAAAGCCTTTTGAAAGTCAAGGTAAACAATATCAATTGGGTCCCCTTTATCTATGTGTTTATTTACACCCAGGAAGGCATTGTTTCCTTTATTCATGGAAGGCACATTGGAACAGCCACGTTTTCAGGCTCCTCCTAAAGACTGCCAATGTGGGGGCTTGTCCGATATCCTTGGGGAGCGGGTTCCAGAGTCGGGGGCACCACAAAGAAAGCCCTCTCCCTCATCCCCACCAATAGTGCCTGCGCAGGGGACAGGAACGAGAGCAGGGCCTCTCCAGATGATTGAAGGTGTCGCCTGGGTTCGTAGACAGAAATGCGGCCACGCAAGTAGGCGGGTCCCAAACTGTTTAGGGCTTTATAGGTAAGAACCTTCACCTTGAATTAGGACCGGAAGATGAACGGAGCTCCTTAAACAGGGGGGTTGACCACTCCCTGTAAGTTTCTCCAGTTAGCAATCTGACTGTCGCCCGTTGGACCAGTTGAAACTTCCGGGCCGTCTTCAAGGGCAGCCCCACGTAGAGTGCATTATAGTAGTCCAATATGGAGGTGACTAAGGCGTGGAGCACCATGGCCAGATCCGACTTCAGGAGGTACGATCGCAGCTGGTGCACGAGTTTCAATTGTTCGAAGGCCCTCCCAGCCACCACCGAAACAATCTTATCTATATATATATATATAAAGAGAGAGCTGTCATCCTAAGTAGCCTATAGACAGCAAAACCACACAAGGCAGACACACCAAATCAGCCCACATACACACAAAACCCCACGAGGTATGTTTACCACCCAAAAAATAAAATAAAATAATTAAACAACACCACCAAAAATCCAAAAAAACTATTGGACTACAACTCCCATGGTCCCCCACACCACCCCCCTCTGGCAGTTTAGAGTGTCGGAATGTTGGTGGTGCTGGCCAATTAGAGGCATTATGCAAATACTCCCTCAGTTAGAATGTAGAGGCTGGGAGCCACCACCTCTGGCAGTTTAGAGTGTCGGAATGTTGGTGGTGCTGGCCAAGTAGAGGCATTATGCAAATACTCCCTCAGTTAGAATGTAGAGGCTGGGAGCCACCCCCCTCTGGCAGTTTAGAGTGTCGGAATGTTGGTGGTGCTGGCCAAGTAGAGGCATTATGCAAATACTCCCTCAGTTAGAATGTAGAGGCTGGGAGCCACCTCCTCTGGCAGTTTAGAGTGTCGGAATGTTGGTGGTGCTGGCCAATTACAGGCATTATGCAAATACTCCCTCAGTTAGAATGTAGAGGCTGGGAGCCACCCCCCTCTGGCAGTTTAGAGTGTCGGAATGTTGGTGGTACTGGCCAATTAGAGGCATTATGCAAATACTCCCTCAGTTAGAATGTAGAGGATGGGAGCCACCCCCCCTCTGGCAGTCTAGAGTGTCGGAATGTTGGTGGTGCTGGCCAATTACAGGCATTATGCAAATACTCCCTCAGTTAGAATGTAAGGCTGGGAGCCACCTCCTCAGGCAGTTTAGAGTGTTGGAATGTTGGTGGTGCTGGCCAATCAGAGGCGTTATGCAAATAATCCCACAGTGGCAACCAATCAGAAAGCTGGCACATATCCACATACATACAAACATTCACTTTGTTGTCCCAGGCCTGGGAATAAAGTGGGACAGGACTACAATACAACAAAAGGAAGATACAAATCCCAACTCATCCTGAGCAACCTACTAAAGGTCTCTTAATGTTACCAACATGAGGCAAAATGGCCATCTGTCAAGAGTCCTTTGATTGTGCTTTCCCACCATGTGGGTAGAAGGGGTTAGCCACAGACTATGGCACAGCAACGCGTGCACGGGTCAGCTAGTGTCTTATAAATAAATCGCTCCTTAGCATCACGGACAACACTGGGTAAAAGACTACTACACACTGTCAGGTCGGCGAGGCTGCTTAACTCGCCTGCTGCATTACTTCTCCTGCCACGTGTCCCTATAGATTAGATCAATGCATTACCTAATAAGATGTTTAAAAGCATTTCCACGATTTGCTGACACAGGGGAACGATGAGGGAAAGGAATAGATTTTCATGCCGTACCTTGAAACATGCTACTGCAGCATTGGCAGTCGGCTTGTTCACATGTAAAATTGGCTGCTGCAGTGGTGCATTGCAGGAAAAGCATCAACTCAGCACACTGAAATGTAATAACTCCCCGGCTTTTCTTCGCAAACGAGGTTTCAGGAAGGACTCAACCCACGCTTTCTACAAGCGCGTTGATGACTAGAAAGGCCAATCCGAGATAGGCAAGTCCGGTTGCAGAAAGCACAGCAGAAAGTCTCCTTGGGTGATGTTGTTTCCAGGTTGCGGTTCTTTCTGCGTTGTCGTTTCTCTTCGAGACTCGTTGGGCGTGACTTCTCGATAGTGGATAGTACATCTCCATGTGTCCATATGTGACGCCAGGGTGGATCATTCTTGGTGATCAAGCTTACCGAACCTGAGATGTTGTTTCAGTGAGTCATTATATCTCTTTTTTGGGGCGCCTCTCTTGCGCTGACCCGTGGCAAGTTCTCCGTAGAGTAGTATCTTTGGGAGGCGGTGGTCCTCCGTCCTAGAGGTGTGTGTTGCCCAGCGCAGCTGTGTTCTCAATAGCATGGCCTCAATGCTGGTGATCCCTGCTTGCTCAAGGACAGCAACATTCGTCACATAGTCAGTCCATTGTATATTTAGGATTGTGCAAAGACAGCGCTGATGAAAGCGTTCGAGGAGTCGTAGGTGTTGGCGACCCATAAAGGAGAATAGACAGTACGATAGCTCTGTACACACTGATTTTGGTGCTTTGCCTCAGGTGCTTGTTGCTCCAGACTCTTTTGTGAAGCCTTCCGAATGCACTCTATGCCTTTGCTAATCTGTGATCTATCTCTTTATCAATCTTGGTGTCTGAAGAGATTATGCTTCCCAGGTAGGTGAACTGCTGAACGGACTCAAGCACAGATGTGCCTATGCTGACGTGCGGATGGTGGTGTTCTTCCTGTGGTGCGGGCTGGTAGAGGACTTCCGTTTTCTTCAGGCTGACTTCCAGCCCAAACAGCTCTGCAGCAGTTGCAAAGCAGGACGTGAGGCGCTGCAGGGCTGCTTCTGAATGGGCGACAAGGGCAGCATCGTCAGCAAGAAGCAGCTCACAGACTAGATAGTTTAGAGTCTTAGTGTGAGTACTCAGCTGGCTTACGTTGAGCTTACATCAGTACGATAGCGATATATCATCGGTACGATATATGTACTTATGGAACGATTTTCTGGAAGCAGAATGAGTTGCAGTCTCAAACCATTTTCCTGTCATAACTTAGGAAGAAAGGGAAACTACCTTTTCAGTTCACAACGATGCAGTTGTGTAGACATTATTTGAACGTATCTTCACACCATGCTGAGTTGTTTTTTTCCACCTTAGTCATTTCTTATGATGTTAATTTATTAAGCCTTTAAATCTGTGTGTGTGGCTCCTAATGCACTGGGCATTCTGTTCTGTGATTGTGAAATTTGTGTTTCTGGTAAAGATCATTGATTACTCTGTGATAGTCATTTCCTGTTGGGACTTACTTTGATCCATTTCGTTTCTCGGCTTTTGGAGGAGGCCCCAATCCATTTTCGTCTGACCTTCCCAAAATCAAGAGGTCAGGTATTTGTTTTTTGTTTTCGTGGCTGAAAGATTTGTTTTCTTTTAGCCCAGGGCTGTCCAACTGGCGGCCCCGGGGCCGGATCCGGCCCCGTAGCCTGTTGGACACGGCCCCACCTATGCCCTCAGCCGCCATTTTTAAATTTTAAAAAAATCGATGTTTTTTTTAAAAAATGGCGGCCGGGGGGGAGGGGGAGGCGGGGCAGGGAGGAGGAAGACAGCTAGCTCCTCCTTTTCGGCCCCCTACCTAGGGGCGGGAGCCGCCGAAAAGGGCAGAAGGCGGCGCCAAGAGCAGCGCGTCACAGGCCTGGCGTGACGCGCTGCTCTGGCACCTACTACTCCTCCGGCGGCTCCCCGGCCTAGGAAGGAGGGGGGCCGCCGAAAAGGAGGAGTAGGCGGTGCCAGGGCAGCGCGTCACGCCAGGCCTGTGACGCGCTGCCGTTGCGCCGCCTTCAGCCCTTTTCGGCACCGAGAGAGGGACGGAGAAGCGATCCAGGCAGGGAGGAGGAGCCAGCTCTCTTCCTCCTGCCTGGATCGCCCCTTCTCCCTCTCCTCGGTGCCGCCCGCTGCGAGGCAGTTCGCAGCGCGCCGCCGAGAAAGGGACAGGGAGGAGGGGCCAGCTATCTTCCTCCTGCCTGGATCGCCCTCCGTCCCTTTCTCGGCGGCGCCGCTGCGAACTGCCTCGCAACGGCGGCGCCGAGAGAGGGACGGAGGGGCGATCTAGGCAGGGAGGAGGGGCCAGCTATCTTCCTCCTGCCTGGATCGCCCCTCCGTCCCCTCTCGGCGGCGCCGCTGCGAACTGCCTCGCAACGGCGGCGCCGAGAGAGGGACGGAGGGGCGATCTAGGCAGGGAGGAGGGGCCAGCTATCTTCCTCCTGCCTGGATCGCCCCTCCGTCCCTTTCTCGGCGGCGCCGCTGCGAACTGCCTCACAACGGCGGCGCCGAGAGAGGGACGGAGGGGGCGATACAGGCAGGAGGAAGACAGCTGGCTCCTCCTCCTTCGCCCCTCCTTCCCGCACCGCGGTGCGTCCGCGGGAGGAGGAGGGGCGAAGGAGGAGGAAGTCAGCTGGCCCCGCCCCGCCCCGCCCCCGCTATCGGCCCCGCCCCCTGCTCACTGATCACCTGCGCCCCCCCAGGTGATCAGTGACACTTCTTCCGGCCCTTGGGCCGGAAGAAGTTGGACAGCACTGTTTTAGCCCATTATTGGGGGGAGGGTGGACTTCACCTGTAGGCCCAAAGTGGCTGAGCCTATGGGTGCAGGCTTTGGGCCTACGCACCTGGGCCTTGCAGGGCCTGCAGCCGAGCGTTGAGTAAGGAGCACTCCTTACTCGGCACTCGGCTACAGGCACCCCGGCACTTTGGGCCTACGGGTGCAGGCTTTGAGAGTACACACCCAGGCCTGGCAGGGCCTGCAGCTTAGTGCCGAGGGAGGAGCACTCCTTACTCAATGCTTGGCTGCAGGCCCTGTGTGAGGACACTCCAATACTCCGTAAGGATCACACGCAGGCGGTTCACGATCCAACAAGATTTATTGCAGGTACAACACCCATAAAGTCAAAGCAGTGAACCGCCACCCAAACACACCTTATATACCCCAACCCCCTCCCTCCTTTCCCTTGCAATGTCCAGGAAAGGTTGCATCATGTCCTGCTGACTCAGCGATCCCACAGTCCGGAGGATATTACGTCATATCCTGACTGAGTCAGCATATCCACCATCAGTGTCCAATGTCCAGTAGGGGTTGCGTCACGTCCGACCTGACTCAGCACCGCTCTCAAAGGATTACCTCACCCCGGGGAATTCCCCAAGGTCCAGCGTCAAAGCAGGTCAAGGCAGACTGGGAATCTGAGCCTCAAGGCTAAGATCTCCCAGCTTTGACACCCTGCCAGGCCCTAGGCCAGTGTTTCCCAACCGGTGTGCCGCGGCACACTAGTGTGCCGTGAGCGATCATCAGATGTGCCGTGGAAAATTGGAACCTCCAATACCCTTTCTTCCCCCTCCTAGCAGCTCTTTCTTCCTCTTTCCCTCCCCAAAGATCCTCCCCGAGGCAAAGGAAGGGCTCCGGCGAATGCCCGCCTTGAGGAAGCCTTCAGGAGCCTCGAGTCACGACGGCTCCAGCTCCCGCTCAGGGCTGCTTCAGCCTCCCGATGCTCCCAGGTTCGCTCACTGCCCAATTCATTGACGTGGAGCTTCCGGCTTTGGCTGTTCTCGCGGGAAATCCAAGCCAACGCGAAAACGCCGACTCAATCACTTCCGCCCAGCGCTCTGCTTTTGCGGAGGGAGGCAGCGAAAGAGTCCACACAGATCTATGAAACATATAGATTACTCATTCACAGGTTTCCAAGAAACAAACTGAGCCTCTCCGCTTGGAAATGTTTATATTTTTTACTATTTAACTGGATTTTTTGAGAGTTGCCTCCCCCCCCCCCCAGGAACTGTTTATAACAGCTTCATGATATCCATAGTTAACTGGAAGCAAGTTTCACTCAGGGTGAAATTTCACAAGGGTCTGGAAAACAAGCCCTATGAGGAGCGGTTTGAAGAGCTGGGCATGTTTAGCCTGAAGAGGAGAAGGCTGAGAGAAGACATGATAGCCATGTATAAGTTATGTGAGAGGAAGTCATATATATGTTGTGTTTATCGAAACAGGCCCAGGTTTCACACTGAGTGCATAAATACATTTAAAAATATACTAGCTCTACCCGGCACGCGTTGCTGTGCCCTATTTAGGAGATGCGAGAAAGTCTCAGCCCTTTGCCTTATCCTCCTCTGACAGTTTATTATGGGTCGGAATGTTCATGTTGGCTGGCCAGTACAGGAGTTATGCAAATCCGCCCTTATTGGCAGCCAATCATGTTGTCAGAATGTAGAGGCGGGGAGAGTCTTTGGCAGCCCCGGAGGATGCTGAGAAATGTAGGTTTTTTTACTCGTTGTTTTGGGGGCCTTTTAGGTTTTGGGTGGGAAAGTTTCTTTGCTACAAACATACTTTGCTTGAGGCCTATTTCTGTTGGCAAGTTTGGTGTTTCTGCGTTGTAAGGTTTCTCTGTTTGGGACGGTCTTTCCATGACGACTCTTCCTTTATATATATAGATTAACGATATGTATTACTGTGTTAGAGGGTCATTTTGGTTGGTGGTGTGCCCCAGGATTTTGTAAATGTAAAAAATGTGCCGCGGCTCAAAAAAGGTTGAGAAACACTGCCCTAGGCAATTGATCCGAAAAGCAGGCTTGGAGTCAGTACCCGCTCCATCCACCTTTCGTTTCGATTGCATTTTCGTTCCAGGAGGGGCCCTTCCGTTTCATGCCATCCGAATGTACAGAACGAAATGAAAAAAAGAATCAAACGAATGGGACAAATTTCGGGGCCATGACTACTCTCCGAAGGAATGTGCTTCCCTTCCTGGTCTCTGTGTGACCGTGGGCTCTGGATACAACATGGAAGTAAAGGCTGTCCTGCAATACTGAAGAAACCAAATTTAGATCGATCAGTTCCCTCCAACTACCGCCCAGTGTCGAACCTTCTGTTCCTGGGCAAGGTGATTGAGAGGGCGTTAGGTGGGCAACTGCAGCAGTTCCTTGAGGACACAGCCGGCTTAGATCCCTTCCAGTCCGGTTTCTGTTCAGGGCACGGAGACTGTGTTGGTCACCATTATCAGATTATTGCATTTTTAATAGCAATTCATGAGTCAGCACAAGATATATTTTCGCAGTTTGAGATGACCTGCAGTGTGACATGTTTGACACCAGATGGCGCTGTCTCAAGACTGCTAAATGGAACCTTGAGGAATTTCCGTTACAAAGTGACAGTTGGGATTTGTCAGTTGGGATTTAATATCTGTGAGGAAAGGATGTTTAGAAAGGTAGCTGTGATGGCTGTTGTTTTTTGATGTTTTGCCAGTTATTGTTAAATACAATTCAATAC